>CDFE01063162.1:6904-40125 GCA_000826465.1 Acanthamoeba mauritaniensis | reverse complement strand
CGTGTGTGTCGTGTGTGTCGTGTGTGTCGTGTGTGTCGTGTGTGTCGTGTGTGTCGTGTGTGATCGATGCTCGGTTAGCCCCCACACGACGTCAGACACACGTGTGAAGCGTGGCCAGAACGGCTGCGATCGCTGCATGCTGCAGCATGACGCGAGTGACCTACCCTGCGGATCAGAGCCGGGCCCAGCCCGTTGCAGTCGTGCGCCACCGTGTACCTGCACGCACCGACCATGAGTAGGCCCCATAGGCCTGCCCGCAAGCGATCATCACCCGGGCGCGAGCGGCGAGCGCACCAGCGCAGGCAGGTCTGGCTCGCCAGGCACAGCGACCGTGCGTCCAAAAAGCCGAAGACCTGTGCGGGCGGCCCGAGAGCGAGCCGGGCTGGGGGGTGAGTACACATCACGTCGGCAGAGTGGGTAGTGGTCGGTAGGGGTCGGTGGGTAGGGAAGAGGTACGTGGAGAGTGATTTCGTCGGGCAGGGAGAGGTGCGGGCTGCCCCCGGAGGCAGGGAGCGTCGACGCCGTCTCGGCCTCGCCACCGCCTTCCCTCGCCTCCTGGTCTTCCCTGGCCTCACCGAGCTCGGTGGTGGCGCGGGCCAGGAGGAGGGAACGCTGCGGCGGGGTCGGCAGGCGCACGTAGTGCTGCCTCGCCGCCTCGTCTACTGCTGCGCCCGCCGTCGCGTGTGGCCTGGTTCCCTCCATTTCTTGAGAGTAATGACAACTCGAGGTCTGTCCTCTTGGTCAAAGCAATGCATTTCCGTTAAAAATAAATAAACGGAAATAATAAAAAATCATAAAAACAAGGAAACGAGAGGAGCATTCGTCGGGATCATATTAGTGAAAATTAACAATAAATAAAAGGAGGCAAACTAACATGTCTGACCTCTGTGCCTGCATTTCCATTGAGCTGGTTATGATGCTCTCCCTTCTTGCTCTGGTGTGTCTGATTCCCCTCATGCTCTCTGTTGGAAGCTGTTAATCTTAATTCTGAGTACTTGTTCTCATTTATGTTGTACTCAGCCCTCATCCTGGACTGCACAGTCAAGCAATCTTATGTTGCAATGTTAGTTACAAAAAATATTCCTTCTTCACAGCTTATCCCATGCCTCTTCTTGGGCAAGCATGTAATCCACCAGTTGTAAAATCAGAAGTAGGGCATACTCCCCACTCTGGTGGGGCATGTGGGTGATCAAGGAACATACAGGAGCCAGGCACATTAACCTCACAGTGAGCAGAACAGGTGACAATTCCAACTTGAAAAGTATGGAAAAAAGATGGCATGTTCTCTTCCAAAGATGGTGCACAACTGGGCAGGGCCAGCCTTCAACACTGTTGCCACCACCTCAACCTGCTCTCTTCTGCCCACTCCTCATTTCTTCCTGAGCAGGGACATTGTTTGTGATATTGCATGTATTTCTCTGTTGTTTTGGTTGCACTGGTTCTATTGGTGTTGGTCTGTTGTTTTCGCCTCTGGACAATGTCGTTGAAAAAACAGTGAATCTCTGCACTATGAACCAAATGGCGTTGGCTTTTCGATGGAAAAGGTCTTGCTTAGCAATGAGCCAGTGACCACCTTCCATAGACTGGCTCGCTGCAGGTTGCTGACACAGACCACAGGCTGGCGGCGGGTCCGAGTTGGGGTAGAGCCTGTGTGAGTTATTGCAAGAACATCCAACGCAACAACAACAACAAGCATGGCCAGCACGAAGGAGGAGGCGAGGATGAAGCTCTTCGACCCGGAGATGAAGATACCGTCGGACAAGAAGCTGCCGCGCCTGCAGACCAAGATGCTGATCGACAACAAGTGGGTTGATGCCAAGGCCGGCAAGACCTTCGCCACCACTAACCCGGCCACGGGCGAGAAGATCTGCGAAGTGGCCGAGGCCCACGTCGAGGACGTTGACTGGGCCGTGCAAGCCGCCTCCAAGGCCTTTCCTAATTGGTCCAAAACTCAAGGTAACTCTACCAATTCCAGAGGACTGGGCAGTAGTTGATTCTCGGATAACCTGGCCAATTCCGACGCTGTTGCATGCCAACACAACAATGCCATCATCTTCCAGGACAGGAGCGGGGGCGCCTGTTGTTTAAGCTGGCGGAGCTGATCGAGCAGCACCAGGACGAGCTGGCCGCGGTGGAGAGCCTGGACAACGGCAAGCCCTACGCCACGCACTCCAAGATAGTGGACCTGCCGCTGACCATCGAGACCTACCGCTACTACGCCGGGTGGGCCGACAAGATCCGGGGCAAGACCATCCCCGTGGCGGGTCCCTTCCACGCCTACTCCGTTCTCCAGCCCGTCGGCGTCGTCGGGTCCATCATTCCCTGGAATGTACGCAACGCTCACATGATGCCACACATACCGCGGTGCACAGTGCTGATGGTGGTCCACAGTTCCCGCTGGTCATGCAGGCGTGGAAGATCGCGCCGGCGCTGGCGGCGGGCTGCACGGTGGTGCTGAAGCCGTCGGACAAGACGCCGCTGTCGGCGCTCCTGGTGGGCGAGCTGATCGTCGAGGCCGGCTTCCCGCCGGGCGTGGTCAACATCCTCCCCGGCCACGGCAGAGAGATCGGCAAGGCCCTGGCGTGCCACATGGACGTGGCCAAGGCCGCCTTCACCGGATCCACCGCCGTCGGCCGCAAAGTCCTCAAATACGCCGCCAAGAGGTCCGTGTGTGTGTGTGTGTGCGTGTGTTGCGTGTGTGTGTCGTGTGTCGTGTGGCGTGTAGCGTGTGTCGTGTGCGATGACGATGTGTGCGGGTGCAGTAACTTGAAGCGGACGACGCTGGAGCTGGGCGGGAAGAGTCCCAACATCGTATTCGACGACTGCGACTTTGAGAAGACGGTGGCCACCTCGCTCGAGGCCGTCTACATGAACGCCGGACAGTGCTGCTGCGCCGGCACCCGCCTGCTCGTGCAGGACACCATCTACGACAACTTTGTCAACAGAGTAGCCACCACACCTTGCCGACCGCCAAACAGTGGATGAGGGCTAACCGACACGACACGACACGACACGACACACAGCTTACGGAGTTGAGCAACCAGAGGAAGATCGGAAATCCGTTTAACGATGAGACGGAGCAGGGGCCGGTCATTGACGAGGAGCAGTTCAACCGCATCATGGACTACATCAAGGCACGCTTCGACTACAACACGACACGACACGCATGCCACGCAACACGCACACGACACTCAAAGGTGGACAACAGGAGGGCAAGCAGCAGGGCGCGAAACTGGTGGCGGGCGGGTACCAGATGGGGGACAAGGGCTACTTCATCGCGCCCACCATCTTCGCCGACGTCGACGACAACATGCGTATCTCCAAGGAGGAGATCTTCGGCCCCGTGCTGGTCATCGAGAAGTTCTCCTGTACGCGTCGTCTGTGTCGCGAGTGTGTCGTGTCGTGTCGTGTCGTGTACTGACCTGCGTGCAGCGATCGGCGAGGCCATTGCAAAGGCCAACAGCACCACCTACGGTCTCGGCGGCTCTGTGTTCACCTCGTACTCACTCGCGCGTTCTTCTTCAGCGAGCTCTAGGCTTCTCTAACACAAACGCCGCACACGCACACACGCACCACCGCACACAGAGACATCAAGAAGTACCTCGAGGTTTCCAACGCCGTCCAGGCCGGCATCGTCTGGGTCAACTGTACGTCGCTCCCCACACATAAAGCACGTGCGTGCGGCTAACACGCGTGTGTCGACAAAAAACACACGGTGCCCATTAGGCTACAACGTACTGGACGCGGCGCTGCCGTTCGGCGGGTGGAAGGAGTCGGGCATCGGGCGCGAGCTGGGCGAAGAGGGCCTCCACAACTACCTGGAGCACAAGTCTGTATGCGTCTCGCTCGAGGAGTGACCCACGCACGTGAGCCTTCGAATCGCAGCAGCCCTGTTGCACTCTAGCACGCAAGCGTGTGTCGTGTGTCGTGTGCGCATAGAGTGTGGTTGGACCGATTTGTTGAGGGAATGCTGCTTACTGCGGCCCCAGGGTGGCGTTCATGGCCTTCTCCAGGAGCGGGAGGTAGGTCGGGTTCATGTGCGTGCCGTCCAACTCGTAGGCCGTATTGAAACCTGCAGAATTGGGTTCAATTACGGGAAGTGCGAAGAAGCACGTATGTGACCACTGGTAACCACGCAGTCGGCCCGTACCGGTGCCTTCGGGTGTGAGCAGGTCGCCGAAGAAGTCGAGCCAGTGAAGGTCGGGCGTGCGCATGACGTGCTCCTTGTACACCTCGTTGAACAGCTTCACAATGTTTCTGTGTCCGGGATTGAGAGAATAACACCATTAATAAATGGCAATATCATTAAATCTCTAATTAGGTTGTAGTACAAGCGAAGGGGCGCACCTGGTTTCGTTGAGGACGGGCACGACGGGGTGAATGTAGATGTTCCACTTGTACTGCTGCCTCAGCTCCTTCAACACGTTGATGAATATTTGGATCGTGACCTGTAGGTGCGCGCAATCCGCCACAGCGCCAGCTTCAACTCCCATCATCGATGAAGGGCTGAAGACATATATCACTGTACCTGTGCGCCCTCCCTGAGGTCGCGGTAGCGGCACTTCTCAACGGAGACGATGAGTCCTTCGCGGCAGTCGATCTCGCCGAACAGGAAAACGACGTCTGAATGCGGAGGTACTGCGCATACACGGCACGTGTAGTCAGCACACGCCCAGAGAAAACAACACGCTCACCTCACACACACACACACACACACAAAGAGAGAGAGAGAGAGAGAGAGAAGGTTGCGTACTGGTGGACACTACGTTGTAGAAATTGTTCTTGGGGAAGAACACGCTCTCGGGTCTCAGGTGCCACATCTTGAGGCCCGTGACCAGCATGGGCTTGAGCAGCCGCTCCTCGCCCTGGCGCCATTGAATTGGCCGGTGCGTCAATTAATTGTGTGGAACAAGTGGTAGGTCCACACAATCGGGCATGCACCTTGATGTTGAGCGTGTGCCAGGCCGTGGCCATGCTGTGGCTGTCGCCGGCCACGTAGACCGGGCGGTTGTCCTTGAGCGGAAGCCTGACAAAGAAAAACATCAATTACTTAGTACACATGAACGCCACACGCGTGCGATCAGTGCGTGTCGTGTCGTTAGTCGTGTACTTGTGGTAGCCCATGAGCTGGGCAATGCAGCAGTAGTAGGCGTGTTCGTTGCGGATCGTGGTGGTGTGGAGTTCGCGTCCCTCGCGCACGGGTTCTGGTGGTGATTGAGTTCAATGAGTTGGCTGAGCCGCGCATGACCGAGCTAGGGCACAATGCGCACCGATAAGCTTGACGAGGGTCTGGACCAGATCGAGCGCCCCAACGATGAAGACAATCTTGACCAACGTGCAGAAGAAGGCCAGCAGATCGAGCTCCTCCGCACTGTACGGTCGCTTGGGTCCACCGCCGCTCTTCTTCTCCGGTGCTTCTTTCTCCTCCTCTTTCTTGCTGTCGTCTTCAGCGCATTCGGCGTTTTTCTCTGCGCTGGCGTTGGACTTCGCCTTGTTTTGTTTCTTGCGTTGATTCTGCCCGCACACGACGCAGAATTAGCATCTGCACATAAACACTCAAGACTCATCACTGATGACGTACTTTGCTAATCTTGTCTCTTCCTTGTCTCAGCATCTCCTGATGCCGCCCCGAATGCTCGAGCAGATCCTCGATATCGGCGATGACGCGCAAGACGTCCGCACAGGAAAGTGTCGACACGTCGTCCGATACGAGCGTTATCTGTGCGTTAGCCTTGCAGAACGCCTTCACCTCGTCGAACGCTCGCTGGTATTGGTTCAACACCTAGTCGATGCACAGACCACGTGTCAATGTTGCGTTGCGTTGCGTTGCGTTGCGTTGCGTTGCGTTGCGTTGCGTTGCGTTGCGTTGCGTTGCGTTGCGTTGCGTTGCGTTGCGTTGCGTTGCGTGGAGTTACCTCCAAGCCGTGGATCAGGTTGAGGGCATAAGAAGAAGATTGGGGCTTCAGGGCCAACGCTTTGAGGTACAGCTGAGTTGACTCTTGGACGGCTGTGCGCGGCGGGTTGTGTGGTGTGTGTGTGTGTGTGTGTGTGTGTGTGTGTGTGTGGTGTTGCGTGGTGAAGAGAAGGGTAAGGGATCAGATGCAGCCGCGCAGAGTCGAGAAATAAGCAGTACCGCCATAGTCTTTGATGACTGTCGCCAGGAAACCGAAAGCAGCGGCCGCAGACGTAGGCACGGCGACCAGCTCTTCAGCCAACTAAGCAACCATTGCCACCACAACACTGATGCATCAGCACTAGTTACCTTGCCAACGGTCAATAATCCAATACTACGAACCATCTCGACGCCTCCCTCACCGCTAAGAATGTGGGCGATCTGCTGCCGCGTCTCCGCGTGATCGGGCTTGTGCACCAACACGCGCAGGAAGACGTGCAGGGCGTCGGTTCTCTTGTCTACCTCCACCAGTGCCTTCCCGTACTCCACCAGCGCGTCGTCTTCGTTTTCGTCCTCCTTGAGTATGCTCTGTATGATTGAAAGTTCATCAGACATGCTATAAAGGAAACAACATATCTCGATGATGAGAAAGCTCTCGTACTGTGTAGATCTGCACGGCGCTGTCTTTCTGGCCGGCACCGTACATTGCCCGGCCAGCAAGGACCTACATTGTCATGGGGAACAAGAAATGATGACTACTATTATCGGGCGGAGGGCGGAGGCGGAGGGCGGCGTACCTTAAATTTGTTGAGGGCCGACGGCGACTGACCAGCCTTCTTCGCGGTGGCCAAGGCATTCAAGTAGCATTGGAGCGCCTCCGGGTAAGCTTCAGAGGCGTAGAGACAGTCGCCTAGCCTGCGTTCAAATCGTAAGTGACGGCAAGAATTGCGCAAAATGGAGTGGTGGGCGTACGCAGAGTGGAACTCGGGGTCCAGCGAATAGACCTCGACGCCGCGCATCAGGTACGGCAGGGCCTTGTCGTAGTTCTTGACGCTTAGCCACATCTTCCCTGCACACCAGCAGCGCGTGAGCCAAACACGGTGGCGTTAATAAACAAACAGACAAACAAAACAAAACAAAACAAAACAAACAAACAAACAAAACAAACACACAAAACAACAAACAAACAAACACATCGGGAATAACGCGGACGAACCCAATTGCAGGAGGCACATCTTCTGGTTCGGAATAAGAGCAAGCACTTGCTCGAATATAGAAACCGCGTGCTGTTGCCAACAACCGCAAACAGAGACACACACGACACACGACATACCACACAGACGTGAGATCGAACAAAAAGTCCAGAAGCCGAGTGGGCGTTACTCTATAGTTGCCCTTCTGGCGCGATTGCTCGGCGATGGCTAGCGAATGTTCGATGTACTGCCGCACGGCGGGATTGGCCGCCGTGCTCGGGTCGAGCGGGTCCGGCAGGCCAGGCGCTACCGAGTCGTCGCTGCCCCTGTGTGTGTACAGAGTCAACGCGCGTGGAAGTGATAGTCAGCGCCTCGAGACGGGACGTACCCGTGAGTCGCATTCAACGCCGAGAGATGCAAGGCGGACATGAGCGCGGTCGGATCGGACGACGCGGCGGACGGCGCTGATGAAGAAGAGGAAGACGACGAGGTAAAAGTAGAAGTAGACTTGGGCGTGGACGTAGTGGCGGGTGCAGTAGTCGACGAAGGCGAGGCCGCAGCCGGGGCCGATGGCGCAGGAGCGGCAGACTTCGGGACTTCGGGGCTCGCGGCGGCCAGAGCGACGACGTAGAGGTCGGCTCGGTCGTCAACAGACTTGACCACCCGTGCGTCTTGCTTATACTGCCGCTTCCTGATTTTTATTTATTAAGAGAATATTTATTTATTTAATTGTAAATAAATAAATGTTAAATTGACAATAAATAATAAATCGTACTTTTCGTTCACCAGGGCGAGTGAGGGAGGCAGTGCGTGCCCTGCCGGCGCGTGCCGCTTGTGGTAGGCGGCCACGAATTTCTGCTCACAGGGCACATAAATTAAATCAGATTATAATTCAATGGATGATGACCGAAGCGGGCCACGCACGTCTATGAGGTCGCTGAAGGTGTCGGGTGCATCGCTGGCCAGCGCCAGTATGAGGGTGTAGTGGGGCAGCCCGCTGCCCTCGAAGTGGAGGTACACCTTCATCTCGAGAGCGAGCACGAGGTAGAACAAGGAAAAACAGTTTCCTTTTTATTTTCTTATTTCTTTTCCCCCTTCTTGGTTGGTGGGCGAGAAGAGGGAACCGGTGGCGCGGTGAGGTGGAACCGCAGCTGCGAATGTACGCAGTAGCTTCGCTTCTTCTTGGAACGGTCCAGGAACTGCTGCGCGCTCTGGCTCAGGCTCTCCCGCGGCGCCACGATGAACGTGCAGCTGCCGTGCCCTGCTCCAGGTCCAGCGTGAGCGCGTGAGCGCGTGAGTGCGTGTGTATCGTGAGTGTCGTGTGTGTCAGGTTGTGTACCGAGCGCGGAGCATCCCACTTCGAGCGCGCTGAGCTGGCTGACGCGGGCTTTGTCGCCCTGGCTTGCGCTCAGACACTCATTGATGAATCCCGTGATGTAGCCGGCGCTCATGACGCACACCGGTGATCGCTTGGCCGCGGCGCTCGTCGACGTTGCCTCGCCTTCTTCGCTCGCCTCTGCATCCGTTTGGTGTGTCTCTGACTCCTCGCCCGCCTTCCACGCCTCGGCCTCCGCACTGCCCAGGCGTAGATTTTTAGCGATTACGCCCACAACACGCACGCACGCACGCACGCACGCACGCACACACGACCTCATAAGCCGAGTAGATAACGCACTTGCGGTGGACCACGAGCTTGAGGAAGAAGTCTGGCAGCTGATCAGGAGCGGTGCTGATGTGTGCGTGCTTGGCCTGGATGCGCATCGTGCCCCAGCCCATGTGCGCCATCAGCGGCGGCAGCGTCAGCAGTCTCTCGACAAACGACGGCGACGGCGACGACAACGCCGGGTCCGCGGCGTAGTGGCGCTGGTCAGTCTTGCCCAGGCAACAGCCAAAGTCGAACAGGAAGTTGGCCGCGATTACGTCGGCCTGTGGCTTCTTGACCGGGAGCACCTCGGCCAGCAGCTGGAAGAAGCCGTGCGACACGGCCTCGGCCCGGAGGAACACGTGCCGGCGGCCGGCGATCGACACCGCCCCCTGGCCGGCGTTGAGCTCCTGCCGCCCGAATGCGTGTTCGGCCAGCAGCTCCCGGATGCGCTTGCCCTCGCTGGTCAGCATTTCCTTGTCCAATACGGCCGACGTTGCCTCTACGCCCGCATCGCGTGGTTGTGCGGAGTTCTGCTGGTCTGCGGCGGTGTCGCTGACCCGGCGCGGTCTGGCCTCCGAAAGTTTGGTTTCAGTGGCGGACGGCGTCGGGGAGATGATCACGCTCGATGACGACGCCGAGAGCGAGTTGCGACGCGGGCTCGGTCGCGCTGAGGCCGTAGTGTCGCCGCGCTCCGGAGCCACGATCGTGCTGCCCTTGGTCGCGGCTGAGGCCGGGCTGGGAGCAGGTAGCACCGGCGCCGGCGTCGAGTTGGAGCGGGGCGAGGCCATGGGCTGCTGAGTCCCAGTGGACGACGAAGACGTAGGCACCGGCAGAGTCGTCGGCGTGCGGCTGCGCCACCTATTGATCAGGCCACGCACACCGTTGGGCTTCTCTGATTCTGCGCCATTGGTTCCGTCGGCAGCGGCGGCGCCGTTACTGTTGCCCGATTGGCGGGAGGTCGACGGCCGGTCGGAGGATGAGTCGTCGGCTGTCGATACCTGGTTGAGGGCCTTCATGGAGTCGAGGAAGCGGTGCAGTATCACCCGGCGTCGTCGGTCGGCCGAGTAGTTGTGTTCGGCGCAGAAGCGGTCCAGGTGCGTCGCCATTTTGCTCGGGTGGGCAACGATCACGCGGCACACATCATCCCCTGCGACGCACTCATCAGTTAGCCTGTGTGCATCGTGTGGTATGGTGCCGTGTGCGGCGTACCTCTGGCACGGCACATGACCTCGGCGGCGACGAGTTCCGAGTGTCCCAGCGCTTCGCACAGCCAGCCGCTGCTGTAGCCCGAGTTCATGACACACACCGAGTGGTACGTGCTGCTCTGTTGGTCCTCGTCCGCCGCCCCAGCAAAGTGAGCGTGCGAGTGCGTTTCGAACGAGTTGAGGTGGTCCAGCTGCAGCGCCACGGTGCTCTCATCGCGCAGCAGCTGGTGGTCGTCGACATTGTTGAGCGCCACCACGGCCCATCCGGCGTGGGCCATGTGGGCGGGCGCCGCGGCGAGCGCCTCGAGACCGGGCGCGAGATTCATCTTCTTGGCGAACACCCGCGCGTCGGACCTTCCCGCGGCGTGGGAAAAGTCGAACAGTATGCGATGCGCCACCTGTTCTCTCTGCTCCTTGCTGAGCGTCACCCCTGGGTGTGTCGTCGGCGTGCCGTCAGTCTCCAATCGCGTGTGTGCGTGTGCGTGTGCGTGTGCGATGTGCGGTACGTACCACTGGCAGTGAATGTTTCGGCGACGGCGTGACAGAATTCGACAGAAAGGGCAGAGGCCCGCAGTAGAAGGTATCGCTCGTCGAAGATGTTGACTGTGCCGTTCTTGGTGGACTGTGAACACTCGGCGTAGTGCTGGCCAACACTTCTCTCGGCGGTGCGGTAGAAGGGCTGGGCCGCCGCGAAGGGTTGGGGTAGTTGGGGCGACAGCACGGAGGCTGAGTGGGGTGAGCGCGGCGACGCGCTGGGCGTGGTCGAGCCCTTGGGGCTCTTCCGTCCGGAGACCTGGTCCGTCGCCGCCGCCATCGCCGCAGTGAAGTTGAATTTGCGCAGCGACGCCCCGAGCATCTTGCGCCCTGACGCGCCTTCCTCGTCCTTGTTGATGAAGTTGTTGACCGTCTTTGCCTTCTCCGTCTTGTCTTTCTTCTTCTTCTTCGACTTCTTCCTATCTACGTTGAGCGAGGCGTCATCGCGGCTGCCGCCGGGGTTCAGGCTGTGGTGCAGCCCGTTGCCGTCGGAGGGCTGTCGCATGATCGTGTCGTCGCGCAGGTTATTGAGGTCGTCGAACGACTGGAACAGGCGTGTCTGCGAGTTGGCCAGCGTGCGCGGCTGCAGAGATGACGTCGAGCTGCTGCCACCATCGCCATCCTTCACCAAGTTGCGCCCGCGGCCGGCCTCATGGTCGCTCCTGGGCGTGAGCTTATTGGCGCCGTCCGCATCGCCGCCGTTGTTGTTGGCCTCCTTCTTTGATCGCACCTCCCGGCTGTGTCGCTTCCGCGAACTCTCTTCGCCTCCAATGAAGGACCCGCCGCCTTCGGTGTCGGTGGCGTCGTCCTGGTCCTTGGACGCGGTGGTCGTGGCCGCTCTGGGCCGGCCCACGTGCGACCCCGAGTGCGTCAGCGTGTCCGCTGTGTCGACATCCGACGCACTGCGGGTGTGGACACTTGCTTAGTGGTACGCGTGAAGTGAGTGGCAAGTGGTGGGATCTGTACCTGCGATTGTTACGGCGTGTCCTTAGGGTGCCGTGGCCCATTTCCGAGCCGCTGCCCTTGCGCGATTTGACCTGGCTCGACTCGGTGCTGGTTTCCTGCGAGGTGGTGTCTTCGCTCGCCGGCTCCACCCACAGGCTGGGCTGCGATTGCAGCGACAGGGCATACAACTCATCCTGCACACACGCCACACGATTACAAATCGAAAGAAGAAGGTCCTAAGCGGTGGCACGTACCTCATCATACATGATCTCCCTGGCGAGTGCCGAGATGTACTGCTTGGCGTCCGACTGCCCGGTTGTATCCAAAGTGTAGGACACGCTCTGGAAATTCTTCACCTCGCTCACGCGCTCATGGAGCAAATTTACATACTTGTCGTTGATTGCGCCTAAGGACCCAGTCAGCTCTGTGCGTGCGTGCGTGCGTGCGTGCGTGCGTGCGTGCGTGCGTGCGTGCGTGCGTGCGTGCGTGCGTGCGTGCGTGCGTGCGTGCGTTTCGGTGGAGACATACCGTCTGGCAGGTACTTCTGGTTGCCGTCGTTGATGAAGGTGAAGTCGCGCAGATAGATGCCAAAGTAGGGCAACACGGGCGTCTTTCGCTTCTTGAGTTCGCGCCGGTAGTGCCTAAAGTTGTGCTGCGGGCTCATCAGCGTGTCGATCTCGCGCCACTGCTCCTTCGCCTTGTCTGATACCCGAGCCCACAGGCCCTTCAGCCGCTGCAGCGAGTTGTGATTGAGCCCTGTGTGAAACGTGTACGTTTCAGCATCGCATGGTGTGTGAGTCTGAGTGCGTGCGTGCGCGTGTATGCGTGTATGCGTGAGGGTGATACCAGAGACGATCTCCATGAATGTGTTGAAGTTATTGAGAAGCAGGCACTGATTAGCCAGACGAATGAACTTCTCTAGCACCTGCAACTGCAGCTCGGCCTTTCTGGCCATCAAGATCTCCCGGGCCACCCAGTGCGCCACCTGGCAATGTATATAAACGATAGAATGTAGTGTGGTGAGTCTCTAGCATTAACTACGCATGTGGGCGCCCACATGAGTTCGCACCATGTTGTACTGTGCGATGAGCGGCTCGAACAGTGAGTCGCCGTCCTGGTTCTTTACGGTGAGTAAATCGCGGAGGTCCACGTCCCGGAACAGCTGGAACTCGACCACCGTGAACTCTCTGTGTTGTTGCCGCCAGTGCGTCAGTCGCAGCGGCAAAAAAAACAACAATGTCAGATCTAGGGCCGAACCTGGCGAGCGCGGGCTCGGGAATGTCCAAGAATTCAATGGACTTGGACGCGGTGTCGCGCTTGACGATGGTCTCCCGGAGCGTGTCGCCCATATCATATCGCTGGCTGTTGTGTCGCAGGAACAGCAGCTTTATCTCGTTCGCCAGGCCGGCGTTGCCTCGAAGCCACTGCAGGATGCTCGTACGCTGGCGTGCCGTGAAATCGTCTGTGCGTGTGGGGTGTGCGGTGGCAGTTTGGTGAGAGTCGGGGGCGCAAGTCCAGCTGAAATAGGGAGCCTGGGACGCACTGCCGTGTGCGCGACACCACGCCGCAATAAAGTTGTTGAACCGGGCGAGTTCCTCCCCGGCCGTACTATCGCTCTTGGCGGTGAGTTCTGTATACCTGATGAGAGCTCAAGCACAAACGTTGAGCGTTGAGCTGCAACCTTCGATTGGGAAAAGTTAGAACTAGAGTTGATTTTCGTACCGCTGTGCGCAGAGGTCGAATAGGGCGGCAGCCGGCGCGCCGGCCGTGTTGAAGCTGGTGAAGAGCGGGAAGGTGAGTAACCACGCTTCGATTTCGGCCTGGGTGCCCTCATTGAGCAATCGCCGGTAGTATTGCACGAAGGCCGCCTGCTTGGCCGCCTTGTCACCGCCTATTCCGCTTCCGCCGCCGCCGCCGCCGCCGCCGCCGGTCGCCACCCCCGGCTCGAGCGCGTAGGCGCTCTCCATTCTGACAATCTAGTGTACTTCTAAAATGAGAACACACACAACTGACCCGTCTCTGGCTTTGTGTTGTGTTGTGTTGTGTCGTAAGGTGAGTTCCACGTTCCCACTCTCTACTCTCCTTACCGCAACGCCCTGCGGCCTAGCAACAGCTCTCCGCCAGGCTGGATCCGGGCCTGGCTCTGTCCCTTTGCGGCGGTGCACCGCACCACATGCGTCGACAGGAATGCTCTTTTTAGTACGGGGGGAGTTCGGGTCGTGGACAGCGGGGGGGGGGTACCGAATTAGGGCGCTTTCGGAGTGAGTGCAGCAAACGCGCTGCAACGCAACAGCACGATGAGCCCATTTTCGAGGCAGCCACGCAGCGCCATTGCCCCCCAGTCTTTTTTTATCAAATCTGAAGAAAGCGCAAGTCTGAAAAGAGAAAAGAGAAGGAAAAGAGATTTCTGATGTGTATTTAGCCCTTCCGTCTGGTGAGATGGTCAGTCGTGCGACGCCGGCCAAGCGGTGGAGCTCCATCGCGACTTCAGGTCGGGTTTGGCCCGTCATCGCTCTACTCATAGGTCTCCAGGCCATCCATTGGGGCGCCTGTGCTGGCGCAGAATTCCATCGACCTAGGTTTAGGTACCTTGACGATGTCGATCACACCGAGCTCACGGTGGTTGCCGCTCGGGCCGTCAACAGTTCGGTCAACGGCGCCTGCCTTCGGGACAACCTGGCCCCCGCGGTTGACCTCACCATTGGCGGCGCCTCCTCGGGGCCGCGCACACTCAACCAGTACGACTGCCTGGTCCACGGTTTTACTGTCCGGCCTGCCGACCTGGGCGAGGACGACATCCTCTTCACCATCACCTCCGCCTCCTCGCCCACGCCGCGCTACACCACGTGGCGCTTTTACCGCGAGGAGCTTACCCTCGCGCGCAACGACAACACCTTCGACCTCACCAGTACTCCATCTCCATCTCCATCTTCAGCTCTGCCCTGCAACATTGCTTCATTCATGTTAATCTCTCGTCACGTTCTTGGCCACAATTAATTGTCCAACGCGGCAGGTGAGGGCTTGAGCTTTGTGATGCCCAACTGCATGGCCAAGCTTACCAGGCGGTGGGTCTTCACGCTGACCTCGACCGAGACCTACACCGTGAACCTGGCCACCGCCTACGGTACGACGACGCCCAGCAGCTTTGGGCTTTGATTTGTAGTTGTGCGCTTACCCGGGAGGCTCTGCCTCGCAGCGGCACCGGCGGCCGAGATCGAGCTGGACGGGATCACCGACTTTGTGGGGACGTGGACAGCCACCAACGCCTGGCAGATCTTCAAGTTCACAAGCGACAGCGTGCTGGCCACGCAGAGGTTCGTCCAGCTATGGCCGGGGTCCTACCAGTTGTACGCACGACTGACTGATCTACTGGCCACCACGACCATTGCAGCGCTACTCTAACCTTCGCATCGAGCACCTCGGAGATGACCATCTACACCCAGCTGGGCGCATGCCCCACCATGCACTACACCTACCGATACTCAGGTACGCCGGCACATGGTCAACCGCGCACCAGCTGACCATTCTTCTCTCGGCAGTCCTCCAGCCCGACTCGACTGAAGGCCAGTACGTCAACCTGCGCCTCTCTCTCTCTCTCTGGTATCATCTCGCATCGTACATGCCTTACGAGTCATTATGTTGTTGGTCGCGCACAGGAAGAGCTTGGCGTTGAGCAACACGGACAGCGTGGTGTACATGGCCGTCGCGCCCCTGGCCGAGGGGCACTCGGGCACGGGCGACATCACCCTCGGCTACACTCTGGGTACGCCACAGTCTTTTCCCTCTAAAAAACCGGTTGAACCTACGAAGGAAGCGGGTTGAAGCTCTCATGGCCCCTCACATTACAGAGCCATCGGTCTGCCGCGAGTTGCCGACGTCGCTGCCCTTCTGCTCCATGGTGTACTGGCCCACGGTGGGCAACGACAGCCAGACCCACGTGCGCACGCGAGACGACAGCGCCAAGACGTACGCATCTCTCGTCGCACACCGCATCGGTAATGACGTCGGTCTCTGACGACTCGCCTCGGGAATGCTGGGCTCCAGGTTCTACGATGACACCGTGTCGGCCTACCCGAAGGTCAGTTCCGACTGCCTGCGTGTCTTCAAGGACTTCGTCTGCCTCACCACGGTCGCTCCGCCTTGTCGCGCGGTACTCGATGCATCCATCGCCTCACATAACAAGAAGCCAAGGCTGATGGTTAATGTCTATGGCCACCCAGGAGAGCAAGAACGGAGTTCCCCTGTGTCAGGACTGGTGCGACCTGGTCTACAGCTCGTGCCCGGCCCGATTCGTGAGCCAGGTGCTCCAGGCCGAGCTGCGGGATTGGTGCCTGCGACCGGGCGCCGAGATCCGGGACGCCACGGCCCAGAGCAAGATCAAGCCACCCACCAACTGCTTCCACACGCCCATCCCCGACCCCGTCGACATCTGGGGTACGCCGGCGTTCCATTGCAACCGCCCAGTGGCTGTGATTGGCCGACTTTTTAATAGGCGGAATGTGATTATTGCAGATTTCACGGAGAGGCCGATGCGCAACCCGTTGATGTGGACGTTGGCCGGGTTCGGGGCCTACATGGCGGCGGCGCTGTGTCTGGCGATGACTGCCGTCGTCGTCTTCATCCACATGGAGTGCAAGCGACGTAAGCAGAAGCGCCTCACCACCGCCCTCCAGCAGCTCGGCCTCGCTCTCGACTGATTCACCTCCCTCTTCGCCACCCCCACATCAACATGTTCATACCACTCATACCACAACCAAACAATTACCAAACATGTCTCGTACTGAAGAAATGTTTCGATAATTTAGACACAGTGCAGGGGTTGGTATACGTGAGATGAGTGATGAGTGGTGAGAGAGAGCGGCCTAGGCCATGTCGACGACGTAGTTGGCAGGGAAGAGACCCCGTCGCTTTGTTGAAACGAGCTCGCCTTCCCACCAACCCGAATCCGACCTGCACTCACGGTGTGTGCGGAGTGTGCGGTGTGTGTGGTGCGGGTCAGCGAGGCCACCACGAAAAACAACATGCAGAGAGAGGCGTTCGACCTCTGGCGAACGAGGACGACGTCATCAACGACCAGGTCCAGTTCGTCGTCCCGCTGCGCCTGGTACTCGAAGGCCACTCGCGCGCGACCTCCGCCACCGGCGGTCGGCGATGACGCTGCGTCCACTGGCTTTACGTCGGGTTGGCCGCGCGGCGTGAATAGCGGGTCGCCGGCCGCGTCGGCCACCTCCACGTACACGCCCTGCACCAGGCCCACTTGCCCCTTTCGCTTGGCTGCCCTCGCCCCACCCACGCGGTGAGAACTTCTCACATGCGTGCGTCGTGTGCGTGTGCGTGTCCTCGCACTTACCGAGGTACCACGGCTTCTCGTCGTAATTCTCGTTCATCTCGACGGTGAGAGTGTCCCCTACGCTGCTCTCCAGCTCGTACTTGAACTTGGGTGCGTACCCATGCACGATTCTCGCCTGCGGGTCGCGTCAGCTGCACGATCCAGCTGGGTGCGCGTATGGAGGATGGGCGGAAAATACCTTCTTTTCGGTGCCCCTCGGGCACTGGGCGACGATGCGGGCCTTGAGTTGGGTGCTCTCCTGCTCGGCCTGCGCGAGCAGCGCCCGGTACCGCTCGACCTCGGCCTTCTTCGCCGCCAGCTGGTGGTACAGCTCGCACCGGACCAACAGCGGCTCGGGCGGCGGCGGTCCCCCCGAGCTCTTGAACAGCGCGAGCTGTGCGGCGTGTGCGGTGTGGCGTGAGTGTGTGCGCGCAGAGTACTACGTGAGGAATCAATCGCACCTTGCCCATACCGCTGCCCTGTTGGATGAGTTTCTTCTCCCGCGGCGAAGGCGGCGGCGCCCCTCGGGCCGGCGGAGCCCGTGGCGCCACCAGCGCGGCCGGTGATGAGGGCAGCGGGGTGCTGCCGACGATGGGCAGGTCCACGATGGGCGGCGGCAGGGCCGCCATCGCCAGCGTCGCCATGAGCGGCAGCGGCGATGTGGGTCCCGATGCGGCCGAGGCCGGTGGTGGCATGGGCAGCGGCGGAAGCGCCGCTGGCGCCGATGACGGCGACGGCGACGACTTGGAGAGCGCGCAGTCCCTGACGGGGCGACTGGGCCTGCTATTGTTGTGGCTGTTGCTGCTGATGGTCGTGGTCAGGCTTGCGTTGCCGGCAGCGACTGTGCTGGTTTGCTGTCGCAGATTGGCGTAGGTCGATGGGGCCGCCACCGTAGCGTTATTCGACGAGGCCGACAGCTGGTGACTGCGCCCCACCGCGGGGCTGGTGCGGCGGGCTTCGGCCGCCATGGCGAGCACCGAGGGCGACCCGGGCGCGGAGTGAGCGGAGGGCGACACAGGCGCCGAGTGAGTGGAGGGCGAGGACATGAGGCTGGACTTTAGCGAGGGCGCGGATCGGGCCAGGGGCGACGATCCGGCAGGGAGCGTGTGCGCGGTGGTGGCGGTGGTGGGAAAGTCGGGCAATGGGCTGCGGGTGCGGAGCGCGGACTGGAGCTGGCTCGACAGGCCACGCGTGAAATTGAGGTGCGCATCCGTCGGCATCGGCCCACCTACACACCACGTAAACTTCAGTTAACCACCGGTGTGCACAGCATGACAAACTCGAGGGCACACAACACACGCACTCAGTTTGTCCTTGATTCCTGCGCGCTCGATTCGGTCGCGTTCCTTGCCGCTGAAGGATTTGACCTGCATCGAGGCCAGCATCTTGCTACTGTCGAGCAGCGACGACCGCCGGCTGATGACCCCGCCGCCGCCAGCAGCGGCGGCCGACTTCTTGTCCTCCCGGTCCTTCTCCTTGCGCTCGCGGCCCTCCTTGCTCTTCTTCTCCTTCTCCTCGCGGTCCTTCTTCTCCTTCTCCTTCCGCTCCTCCCGGTCCTTCTCCTTCTTCTCCTTCCGCTCCTCTCGGAGGCCCTTCCTCTCCCGGCCCGACGGCTCGTCGCCCGCCGGGCACTCCTTCGGGGCCAGCAGGTTCGCAATCGCCACAAAGCCCGACGCCTTCGAGAGAGAAAGAGAGAGGCAGGATAAACAAATGAAAAAATGTAAGCCACCATCGCACACGCACTCATCGCACCGCACATGAGGAAGAGAAAGGAACCTTGGCGATGGCTGGGGGCGAGTAGCGCGGGTCGGAGCACCGGGTGCTGTCGGCGTTGAACTCGTCGACCAGGATCCTTACCATCTCCATGTGCCCCTTCTTCGCCGCAAAGTAGAGCAGCCTGCGCAGAGGCATGAACATACACATCAATCGTGTGCCGCGCGTTGTGAGTGTCGTGCGACTCATCGATGGCAGACGCACGTTCGACCCTTGGCGTCGAAGGTGTTGACGGCAGCCGGCTGTGCTGACAACAGCTGTCGGAGCTTGGCCGCGTCGTTCGATTTACAGGCCTGAGCCATCGGCATCGATTCTACGTAGAGCACGCACCGAGCCAACACAAAAGATTATTACACAACATGTTGCCCATGTTTGTGACAGTATGTGTTGTTGAGGTTTGTATTTGACGTACCCGCGGTTTTTCTTTTGCTGTCGGTGTAGAGCTTGCTCTGGGCGTCGATGTCCTCGCTCCACTGGCGCATCTCGTCGACGTCCTTGGCATAGAAGATCACCGTCACCCCCTCCTTCGAGCGGATCAGCACCTGCAGATGAAAGTCCGCCAGCGCACTCGCTCCAGGCGACGTATCTCTGCTCCCAGTGTCAAATAATTTTGCATTAGCTCGTGGTTGTGTGTGTGTGTGTGTGTGTGTGTGTGTGTGTGTGTGTGTGTGACATGCTGCCTGTTACCCGACGTTGATGATTGTAGGGATGGAAACTGCCCCGACGGAGCGCACAGTGGCTTCGAACAGGCTGATCATGGCCAGGAAGGTGAGCTGCTCACCGCGCTCGCCGGATGCCTCGGCCAGCAGCAGGGCGTCGTTGAACAGGACCACCAGGCACGGTACCTGCTGTCCGCGTATCGTCTTCCGCACCGTCCCCTCCTTCACGATGATACGGCTCGGCTTGACCAGGCTCGCCAACTGTGGCCATCAATAATTAATAAGCCAAAGCACTTTGTGTCGGGTAGTGCCGTGTTGACCGTGTGCGTGCGGGTAGTGTCGTGTTGTGTGTGGCGGCGTGCCTTGTCTTTCTTCTTGGCCTGTGCGTCGCACTGAAGGTTGCAATGCAGCTGCCACAGACGCTGGCGGTTCTCGAGCCGGCTCTTCGTGTCATTTACATACTGCGCGACTTCCGTGATCACCTTCTTGGCTTCCTGTACGCCATAAACGATGTTGAGCAATCAACTTTAAGTTGCACGCGGTAAGAGGAAAGTGGGTCCAACGTACATTTAGGTCGGCGTAGTCCACATGGGTGTCGTCCGTGTATTTGATCATCTCTCTCAGTAGCAGTTCATATCGAGGAATTCGTTGCACTGTGAACGTGTCCGGAACATGTCAAATGTGAATTCCTTAGGTACACACGACACACGACACACGACACACGACACACGACACACGACACACGACACACGACACACGACACACGACACACAGCGAAATATACATGTTGATCCTCGTACCGGGCAATATAAGCAGTTGCGACAGGTACCAGTCGCCTCGCACCTCTTCCGTGGGCCCTTTCCGCGACTGGAAGAAGGGCACAAACTTCTTGTTCTGTTGGAGGCCGCTCAGGAACTTGACTGTCGACTCGTAGTTGTTGACGTAGGCCGTGTATACTTTAAGGCAAGGCGCCTATTCGATCGCTGTTAACACACGACTCACAACACACATGACACGACCAACGACACGACACAGTGGAAGAGGTGGTACAATGTTGAGGAGCACATCGCCCACTTTGGAGTTCTCGCTTTGCCAGTCGACAATCCGGGCCTGCAGCTGCACCAGGAGGTCCTCGTGGAGCTTGCAGATGATATTTACACCGGAGAAGCTCATCGTGAGCTCCTTGCCCGACACGTCCGGGTGTTCCTTCAGCAGCTGGGTCAGCGGGACCAGGTATTCCTGACACCACCGCCACACAATGTTAGCCAAGGCTATGAGGTCACAAAGCTGTTCTATTCTGCTGCCCTCAATGTATTCAGTGTGTACATTGAATTGGTTTACTGTGGTAGGTACGGTACGCAGGCCAACTGGAGAGGGGGACGTACCGTGAGGAGGTATCGCAAATTGTCGACGTAGGTGCGCTCCGTGGAGTGGAGCTCCTCTGCAATCCTCTTGCGCGTGTTGTGCTTTTGTGCTGGAGGTTGGGGAAGAAAGGGGGTGGAGAGATTATCTTGCAAGGCCACGTCCGCAGACCAAGAAGAGGGAACAAGAAACTGGGCAACACATGGATCCAAGCGGGTACCTTCAGGACCGCTGCGGGGGCTGGTCGAAGCTTCTGGTTTGACTTCGCCCGTGGAGGAACGTACTCTTCCACCTGCTCCCTCCGTGCTTTGGGGAGGCGACACCCCGCCTACGTTGTTGTTGCCGGGGAGGCGATGCTCACCCACGCTTGGGCCCTCCATCTCGCCTCAAGACTGCGGTCGAGATCTGGTGCGTTATACAAAATAAAAGAAATTATAAAATCAAAATAGAAAAAGAAATAGCTAAACCATAAAACCTAAATAAGGACAGGCAGGTACCAAGAAAGGTAAATGAATTGGCCGGCAACGGGCACGGGTCGGTTCAGTTCAGCGGGCCTGCCGAAGGCCAACGATGCTGAGAACACACACACACACACACACACACACACACACACACACACACATACACACACACACACACACGCACACACAACTCGGAAGAGCAGCGAAAAGAAAGGCCGGATTGTTGTAAAAGAAGAGAACGCGCTCAAGCCGAATAGGTGTCGTTCTTGCCCGTAGCAACGAACAACCAATACTGGTCGTTCGGCAACACCAGAAACGTGTAGTCGTTCTCACTCCCTGGTGGCACGTCGCCAGCTCCATGTTCGTTCCTCCCCCTGCGCACGACACACCAGAGCAAGAGAGATGGTTCAACAAAGGGCCAAGACGGTACCGCGGACCAGAGAGAGGTGTACCATGACAACGGAGCATCTTCGAATCCGGTCACCATCACCGCCGCCCAGGGAACAGTTTTGTTCGCCACCTGCACAGAGTGAATGCAGGGCATCAGATCCCGCAGCGCGTGCGTGGCGTGGCGTGGCGTGGCGTGCCATTAGAGGAGTTGTTCCGTACCAACTTTCGCGCCTTCGTGAGCAGGTCGTCAATGAATGCACACGGGATGAGGCCGCTCCACTGATAGTGCATGACCTTGGCGGATCTGTGAAATCGGTCGAGGGACAGGAACGTGTGGGCCTGCTCGCTCGTCAACGATGATGTCAATCCCCTGCACACAGCCACATGTCAGAGTCGCGCACGGTGAGTGGTGAGCCGCATGTCGACTGAAACCAGAAAGTAGACCGTCAAGCCGGAGAGCGCACCATGAAGCGTTGATGGCGAAGTGGCCGAGGTATTCGAACATATCGTGCAGGAAGGCGCGGGCCTCGTCGCTTGTCTGCGACGGTTTGTTCTTCTTGCCCTTCGGACCCTGCAGCTGCATCTTCTTCATCACCTTCTCGATTTTGTCAATCTCCTCTCGCTTGCTGACATCATCGTCGTCGTCATCACTATCCTCCTCGTCGTCGTCGTCAACTTCGATCTTGATCTGCATGATGTCTACGTTATCGCCCACCTTTTCCTTCGCTTTTTCCTTTCCTTTCGCCGGCTTGGGCTTGGACTTAGGCTTGTCGGCCGCCCGCGCCTCCACAGCCGCACCGGCGGTGAAGAGGTCGGCGAGCAGGGCCTCGTCGATGATCGGCACGTTCAGGTCTTTCAGCAGCCGGTTGGACTCCTTGAATGCGAGCGGCTTGGACTTGACCGCTCGGGCAAACTCCATCTTCTTGGTCTTGCCGCCTGCAGGCCGTGAGTGACAGTTAGACACTAATACAATGACTTTAGAACTTATTTATTTATTTATTTGATGAGGTATGGGTAGCTTAGGGGAGGGCACACGGTACCTACACACCATAAGGCCAGCAGTTCAACGTCGCTCAGTCGCCCGGAAAGACACCAACGCACCCTGAGATTGAGGAGGCGTTGAGCTGTCGAACACGCGCAAGCCGCGGCGGTGCAATGGTAGTACGCACCTCTCATAGAATTTCTTGCCCGGTACGAAGTTAGGCGCGCAGAGGTCGATGTGAATGTCTGAAGAAAGCAGGAAAAGCGTAAGGTCTTGTAACGAAGATAGCTGATATGCGGCAGCAGCAGCAGCAGCAGAAGAAAAAGAAGTCGCACAAAGCTGACGTACTGTAGCGATTTGTTGTCTTGAACACGCTCTTCTTTCCCTCGAGGCCCAGCTGCTCGTAGGTCTCCTTGTCGACCGAGAGCACGAGGGTCGCCTTCCCCTCACCTCCTGCACGAGAAAGGGAGAGAAAGCGTCAGCAGACCTTCCCTGGCCGAAGAGACACGGTTGCTGGGTCGCTACTACCTAGCGGCACGATCGCGGCAACGTTGTGTCGGTCGATGCCCGTGCCCACACTGATCGCCGTGAACTGACCCGTCTTCATGTACCTGCCGATGTCGTACAACAGCACGGCCCAGGTTGTTTCTGTCGTCAGTGACCGGCAGCAGAGAGAAGAAGTGTAGAGTGGTGCACACCTGGCGATGAAGTTGGGATGAAGGAGGTCCACCAACTGACACCGGAGCAGGTAGAAGAAGGGATCGTCGCCATCGTCCGGCGCGGTCCCGGCGTGCTGACTGTCCCAGTAGCGCGCCTGTGCGGCGTTGAGCCCGGGCGCGAAGGCGGCGCTGATCTCGGTGAGCGTTCGCTTCTCCTGGCTCGCGTGGTCCGCCGTGGGGGGAGCCACCACCGGGCACACCACCTCAGCCTGCCAAAGAGATTAATCGCGATGAAAAATTAGAATGAAATGATTCGGCAGAGCAGCGCAGATGAACAGATGAAGGTTACAAGAACGAGAAGGATAGAGGATTGAGGAGGATTGAGGGGCAGAAGATCCGCGCAAGATCGAATTGGTGCGAACCTTGTAGTTGAACCAATGCGTGTGCACGGTCTGGATGTGCGTTGATCGCGGATGGGCGAAGCTGGACCGCCACACAGTCAGCCGCGGCCCCTTCATCCGTGGCAATCCGAACACCTCCATCTTCTGTTGTATTTTTATTATTTCTATTGCTTTAATTTTGATATATTTTTTTATTTTTACTCATCGCGACAGTTCGATCGGCAAGATGAAGATGAATTGGGCGAAGGTCTTCTTCATTGCCAGTCTTGTGGGCACGGCAGGCCTCGTGGCGAAAATACACATGGACCAGGAGGAGTCGAAGCGCGAGCGAAGGGAATCCGTCATGAAGTACCTCGAGGAGCAGAAGAACAAGGATGGCAGCCAGTAGGACAGCTGCCGCGTTCTTGCGGCCATCTCCCCCCGCGGCGAACAACTCCTTCCCGCTAGGACTACTTCTCTGGCCTCCCCTGACATGGCAATCGCGGCAGCCATCACCGATGTTCAGATCTGCACTCATCGTTTGCGAATCGCAATTCACATTTTTTTTGAAACTCTGCCTCTACGTCCGCAAACAGAGATGCGATCCAGACATGTGGTTGCAGTCAGTCGCTCAGGTGTCGTCAGCTTCTTCGTCGGCTCCACGGAGGCGGGTGGGAGTGAGAGTGCGCCCAGGCCGTCTAGAGCTTGGCCGTGGTGCCGCGGCTGCTGCCCGTTTGCACGATGACCTTGCCATAGCTCTGCCTGGAGCCAATGTGCTTCAGCGCCTGGGGCAGCTCCACCTGCATGGCGTTGTGAATGAAGTGGCATGACTGTCAATCACTCTCTCCGTGGTGGTGGTGGTGGTGGTGGTGGTGAAGAAGACACTCGCATCACAACAACGCGAACATCGCCAGCAGCAGCAGCAGCAAACATGTGCGAACCAGTGGGTAGACGGCGCAGGTGACAGGCTTCAGTTGGCCCTTGGCGTACATCTCGGTCAGGGCTTGGAAGGTCTCCTCGATCCTGTGCGGCTGGTGGATCTCATAGGAGCCCCAGAACACGCTGCCGCACGCGCATCAGCGAATCATCGAATGGTATGACACGACACGGACAGATGAAGTGTAGAGAGGCGTCTTACCCAACGATGGAGCAGTTCTTGAGGAGCACACGGTTGGTCTGTACAGAAGGGATCTTGCCGCCAGCGAATCCCACCACGAGAAGGCCTGCTCGCAGGCAGCGTCAGCGCAGTATCAGATCAGACAAGGTCCTCGCGCCACGCTGACGGATGATGTAATGAATGCGAGTGCGCGCGTGTGTGTGAACGTACGTCCGCCCCAGGCAATGACCTTAGTCGACTTGTCGAACACTTCACCGCCGACAGGGTCTGACCAGAGGAATCAAGACATCGATTACAAGAAGTGAGGCAAGATTGTAGGATGCAGGGGGCACCATAGATGACGTCAGCTCCTCGCCCGTCGGTGAGCTCCTTGACCTTCTCCACAAAGTCCTCGTCCTTGTAGTTGATCACCTGTCGAGCGACATCCAGAACGTGTCAGCCGACCCGATGGCGCCCATCTTTTTGGCAATGCCACTGACCTCATCGCAGCCGGCCTTCTTCGCCACCTCGACCTTCTCCGCGCTGCCCACAGTGCCTATAACGCGTGCGCCCAAGGCCTTTCCAATCTGGAGTGGCCAAAAGAGAGAGAGAGCGGCAGGAGTGAGCCGATACCATTGCGAACATTCCACCGTGGCTGGTCGGGGTACCTGGACGGCGGCAACGCCAACCCCACCGGCGGCCGCATGCACGAGGAGAGTCTCGCCCTTGAGCAGATTGGCTCGGTACACCAACGCGCAGTACGACGTCGGGTAGGTCATCGAGAAGCCCGCAGCCTAATGTTGAATGCATGTGAGCGCCGGCCACGAAGAAGCCTGTGAGAAGTATTGATAAGAAGTGAAACGACGCACATCAACGAGGGACATTCCCTTGGGCACGGGCCGGATCTTGTTGGCAGGCACGACGACCTTCTCGGCGTAGGCGCCCAGCATGGTCATGCCATACACCTCTTGGCCCACCTTCCACCCCGACACGCCTGTGACGATGTTACCTTCTGGTCAGAGAATCGTGTCGTGTCGTGTGTGTGCGTGTGCGTGTCGTGCGCGTGCGTGTGTGTACCGGAACCCAACTTGGTGATGACTCCACTGAACTCGGTGCCCGGGATGAAGGGGAAGGGCGGACGGAACTGTAGCAGGGGATTAATAAATGTAATATAATAGAAATGGAAAATAAATAAAATGAATGAATAAATAAAAAGGCAGGCAGCAGACCTGGTATTTGCCCTGCACCATGAGGATGTCGTAGAAGTTGGCCCCAGCGTAAGCCACGTCCACCAGCACTTCCCCGTCGCCCGGCTCCGGCACTGCCGCCACGCTCACCTGCGCCGCACACAACATGTCAATCGAGGACCGTGCCACCTCAAGTGAAGGAGCGTGATGCGCACCTGAAGCTCCTCAGGTCCCTTGAGCCAGTGATCCACCACGACTGCCTGCATCTTTCTTTATGCTCCCCAGCACGCCTCACGCGGCAAGCACGCTAGTCGACAGGAAATTAACAATTCCCAGGGAAATCAGTATTTATCGTATTTTCTTTTTGTCTTTGCATCCGCACCTCCCGACCATCATGTACGTACGCCGGTCACAAACATGCTTTGTGCTGGTGGTGAGTGTGCGAATCGCCAGAGGCACTACACAAGATTATGGATGATTAACGCATGTATTACGGTAGAATCTTGAAAATGGCCGATCACGCTCACTCGGCAGAGGAATTGGCGCCCTACACTGAGGAGGAGAACAAGATCTACTTCATTCGCGAGAGCGATTGGACCCAGTGCCCTGCGTACCTCTTTGGCCAGGAGGGTACGGCCTTCCCCTGATCAATCGCTTTTTCGCATTTCTCATCTCGTATTAAAACATCGGTGCAGACTATTTGGGCATTGGTGTGGTTGTGATCCAGGAGTGGTGGGGCGTCAACCACCAGGTACGGCACAACTGACCCCATTCGCGAGTCCTTCCTCGCGCGGTGTGTACTCACGAACGAGGTCTCGTCTCTCGTGTTGCGTGGGCGGCAGATCATCGATGTGGCCAAGCACGTGGCCGACAAGGGCTTCCGCACGCTCGTTCCTGACTTGTACGGCACTGTCTTTTTCCTCATCTGGAACTGCGACCAACGGCTCATTGTCATTCTCAATGTCGTCGTCGTCGTTATTGTCTCAGGTACCGCGGCAAGTGCGCCATCGACCACGAGAACGCCGGTCATCTGATGGACGGTCTGAACTGGCCCGCCGCGGTTCAGGTATGGCCAGCTTTGCTTTACGTTCCCTTGTGCCAACAATCGATCGGCCGCCTTGCTCAACACCACTCAACATCAATTCGGGCACTGCAGGACATCAAGGGTGCCGTGCAGTACCTTAAGGCCACCGGCTCGCGTAAGGTGGCCGTCATCGGTTTCTGCATGGGCGGTGCCCTCTCCCTCGCCAGCGCTGCGCTTGTGCCCGAGGTCGACGCTGGTACGCCAACGAGGCAATTTGCTGCGCCACACACACTCGGTGCCAGTGGAGAGTTGTACTCACTCATCACGTCGCGTGGTGGCGTAACGTAACTGTGTGTTGTCCGTCCCACCAGCTGTGCCCTACTATGGCATTCCGCCGGCCCAGTTGGCCGATGTGTCGACCATCCGCGTGCCCATCCTCGGCCACTTCGCCGAGCTGGACACCTACCCTGGTTTCTCTGATCCTCAGGTAACGAACAGCCCGCCCGCTGTTTGCCCAGTACAGACCCGTAACCCTGTTTCTTTTTCTTTTTCCAAGGCGGCGCGCGACCTGGCGGAGAAGCTCAAGTCGGCCAACGTCGATTCTCAGATTATTATGCACAAGGGCGTGGGCCACGGCTTTGTCAACCCCATTCACGGCGCTCCTCAGGTGCGGATAGCGTGCCTTCGATCATTGCGCGCGTGTAGTCCGAGCGTCCTGCGTCACGTTCTGATTCTCTCTGTTCATGTGCGCAGTCGGTGATCGATGAGTCGTGGGAGCAGACCTTCGCTTTCATCAGGAAGAAGCTGAACGTGGCCAGCGTGGGCTTCCCGGCGCCTCACTTCGAGGAGGAGGCCGTCGTCGGACAGGACTTCAAGACCCTAAAGCTCTCAGACTACAAGGGTACGGAGAGATTACACCATTTCCAACGTACTCAGTCATCGTCATCATGCTCATTATTGCTCGCCCACAGGCAAGTACCTGGTGCTCTTTTTCTACCCGCTTGATTTCACCTTCGTCTGCCCTACCGAGCTGCTTGCCTTCTCCGACCGCATCAAGGAGTTCCAGGCCCTTAACACCGAGGTAATGAGACGCGCCCGCACGCACCACCGCCTATGGTAAATCTAACTGATGCTTGGGAAACCTTTTTCCTCCTTTCCAGGTGGTGGGTGCCTCCGTGGACAGCAAGTATGCGCACCTCGCGTGGTTGAACACTCCGCGCAAGGCTGGCGGCCTGGGCGGCGCTCTCAACTACCCGCTCATCGCCGATCTCCGCCAGAAGATGGCCAGGGACTACGACGTCCTGATCGAGGGTGAGGGCCACACCCTCCGGGGCCTCTTTATCATCAATCCGCAAGGTAATCACCACACCGCCCCACTAGCTAGGCCAGTTGTCACTGATATTCTCTCTTGGCTGTGTGGATGGGGATTTAGGTGTCGTGGTGCAGATCACCAAGAACGACAGCCCCGTGGGCCGCAACGTCGACGAGGTCCTTCGTCTCGTGCAGGCGTTCCAGTATGTCGACGAGCACGGCGAGGTACTCCACATTTCCCTATCCCCACGTGCGGTGTGTCTGCCTGAAGAGCGGGTTTGACGTCGTGCAACATCATGTCAAGGTGTGCCCCGTGAACTGGACTCCCGGCGCGGCCACCATGAAGCCGGACCCCAAGGCCTCGCTGAGCTACTTCGAAAAGGTCAACTAAGCCCCCGCGCGCTGCATTCTTTTCCCCCTCTCCCTGCTGCACTCGTCTCGAGCTCTCTCGGCAATAAAGGCGACACGCGCACTCCTTCACCCGACCTGAACCTGTTTGCTGACGCTTCCTTTTTGCACGCTCGCACCACGTTCACGCAGGCTGCTGGATTTGAGTCCTCGCCGCAGGCCAGGAGCAGCTCTTCGTCATCGTCGTCGTCTGCGCCTGCCGCCGCCAGCACGACGCCCACCACGTCGACGCCCACTTCGACCACCACCATCACCCCGACCTCCAGATCCGCGCCTGCCCAGGTACCGGCCAATCCCTGTAACACTCAAGTATGCGCTCACTAACAGCCAACTCGACTCACGTACGCACAGCGGGAGTCGGAGAGCAGCTGCAGTCTGTCGTCGAACAACCTGTTGACGCTCATCGCCGGTGCGCTGGTGGGCGTGGCGGTGCTCGTCGGCTCCAAGAAGCTCTACGACATCTACCGTCGCCGTTGACAAAGCCAGCCAGGTTCGGCTGCTTTGGCAGTAAAATTGCGGCATGCTCCCCTCTTGGCAAAACTGTTCGCTGACTGTGGTCTTTGTTGTTCCCACTTTATGTTCATTTTATCCGGTGCTAGCCAATCAGCATTCAAAGTTGTGTTACAATGCAGCTGTGTTTTTCATGTTAATTACCTGGAGAATTGGCGGAAATAAGCCAACGGAGCTCCGAATTTTCATTGGTTGTAAAAGCGAACTGCGCCTTTCCGGCGAACAAAGGGGGAGGGCAGATGTTCCGGCGAGCTGGAGAGCCCACCCCTCCCAACCCCGCACGAAGTAAGCGAGGTGGGCGGCAGGGACTTGAGCACTGCCATGTCGGCACCTGTCTGACGGGCCCACTGCGCCATTGACCTTACTGACCTTGTTCTCCGCGTAACTCACTTGCCGTAACTCCTCCGCTTCCTTCCACAAACATCTCCGACGCACTCGTCCGGCAGTCACCAAAACTACCACCACCATTGCCCTATCTTATCTCCCACTCCTGTACACCACCTCAACCACACACCACTACACACCTCCCTGCCTCTCAGTTCCCTCCCCCAAAAGCAACCATCATGACCACCCAGTGCTGGTACCCACACCTTTCCCTGTCTCATCACTCGACACCATTACTTTTCATTGGCTGGACGCGTCTCCTCACTCTCTTCCTCTTCAACATCTTCTTCTTCATCTTCTTTTGCAGTGACCGCACGCGACGAAAGGAGGACACCATGAGCAACCACACCTGGGCGCCCAATGCCAACGACGACTTCGTGACCGGCTTCCCGCGCCCGCGGGTGCCCACGATGTGGAGTCCCGACATGGAGCGCGACAGCTGCGGCGTGGCGCTGCTGGCCCACGTGGGCGGGCAGGCCTCGCACGCCATCGTCAGCGACGCCCTGCTGGCCCTGAGCCGCATGGCCCACCGCGGGGCCAAGGGCTGCGACAACGCCGAGGACGGCGTGGGCATCATGCTCGCCCTGCCCCACGAATTCCTCCGCGCCTGTTGCGATGATGATGACGATGCAAAAGATGTGGGCGATGATGGCGAAGTGGAGTGGGCCGAGGGGTCGGGGCAGCGGCTACCCGAGCCGGGCGGCTACGCGGTGGGCATGATGTTCCTGGCGCGGCAGGACGACGAGCGACGCCAAGCCCAGCGATTGGTGGAGCGGGCGATCGCCGCCCAGGAGGAGCTCCGGCTGCTCGGGTGGCGTCGGGTGCCGGTCGACGCTGCGGCGGCGCTGGGCCAGGGGCCGGCCAAGCACAACGCGCCCAGCGTGTGGCAATTCTTCGTCACACCCACCTCCCACAGAGCTGGGCCTACCTCGAGTGGGCTGCAGCCAACGAGCACGAATCCTGCAGAATTCGAGCGCAAGCTCTACGTCCTGACCAAAGAAATCGAAAAGCTGGGCAAACGAACGACCGAAGATGGACCCGACACTGGGTCGCCCTCGCAAGGTACTCCCTTCCCTGTTGTTTTTTTCGTTGGTTGGTAAATCATTCAATTATTTAACACGATTGTACTTCATTCATGCGCTGTAGATGGCACGTTCAAGGGCTACCTGTGCAGTCTGTCCAGCCGTACGGTGGTCTACAAGGGCCTCGTAGACTGCGGTCAGCTGGGCACCTTCTACCCCGACCTCCGCGACCCACGCGTTCAATCGCACGTCGCGCTCGTTCACGCGAGGTTCGCGCTCTCTGCTGCCCTTCCCTCTTGCGTGTTGCGTGTTGCGTGTGTGTCGTGCACGTCTGTTGTCTCCGGCTCTCTGCGTTTCGCCTGACTTCTACACCTCCTCAGGTTCAGCACCAACACCTTCCCCAGCTGGGCGCGTGCGCAGCCCTACCGTGTGCTCTGCCACAACGGCGAAATCAACACGCTAAGGTAAGCGCCACCTCTACCTGCCCACACAATTAATTGACGCCACCTCATCATCATCATCTCACCGACTCTTCATCTTTCTTCTCCTTCTTCCGTGGCGGACGCGCAGAGGCAACATCAACCGCATGCGCGCTCGGCAGGGCGTGATGCACACTCCGCTGTTCTCCGGGTCCCAGCTCGAGTCGCTGTACCCCGTCATCGACGAGACCGGATCCGACTCTGGCGTGCTCGACAACGCGCTCCAGTTCTACTCGATCACCAGCTCGCGCTCGCTGCCCGAGGCCCTGGCCACCATGGTACCCGAGACCTGGGAGAAGGACGAGCTGATGGACCGAGACCGCAGGGCCTTCTACGAATACTACAGCTCGATCCAGGAGCCGTGGGACGGCCCCGCGCTGCTGGCCTTCACCGACGCGCGATTCGCCGGTGCTGTCCTGGACCGCAACGGCCTGCGACCAGCCCGCATCCTGGAGTTGAAGGACGGTCGCGTCATTCTGGCCTCTGAGGTATGCGCGCGAGCTTTGCATTCCTTTGTGTGCAGATATGGAGCGCCTGGAATGCTTGGAAACGCAACGCGTTGGAATGTTGCTCACCAATCCCTCCGCCTCATACAGGTCGGGCTGCTTCCGGTTGACGCCGACAACATAGCCAAGAAGACCCGGTTGAAGCCGGGCAAGTTTTTCCTGGTCGATTTCGAGCAGAAGCGCATCATCAGAGACCGCGACTTCAAGCGCTCGATCGCCACCGCGCAGCCCTACGCGCAGTGGCTCGCCCGGCAGAAGGTTGCGCTCGACCGCGACCTCAAGCTGCTGTCAGGCCAGGCCGCCACCGACCGTGTTGCAGCTGAGCACCTTCTCGCCACGCCGCAGCTGCAGGCCCTGGCCCCGCTGCTGGCGCCCATCGAAGAGGGCGAAGCCGCGCTGCAGGCCGACCCGCAACTCAAGGCCTTCCACTACACCGCCGAGCAGATCAACATGCTGCTCACGCCCATGGGCAAGAGCGGCGTAGAGGCGCTGGGCTCGATGGGCAACGACGAGGCCCTGGCGTGCCTGTCCAAAACCGGCCGGCGCGTGTCGGAATTCTTTAAGCAGCTCTTCGCGCAGGTGACCAACCCGCCCATCGATCCTATCCGCGAGACCGTCGTCATGGCCCTCAACACCTTCGTTGGTACGCCGCTCACGCCACACGTTCGACACACACAATGTACTCACAATTTCTTTTGTGTTGATGCAGGTCCTGAGGGTAATGTGCTCGTGCCTGAGGAGGGCCACTGCCACCGATTGCAGATCCAGTCGCCCACGCTCACCACGTCCGAGTTCCTCGCCATCGCTGCCCTGCAGCAAACCAACCCTGGATTGGGGTGGACCACCAGCGTACGTCCGCACATGTGCCGCGCCTCCGGCACCACAAGGGTTTCACTTATTCTAATCTCGATGTGCGCAGGTGGTCGACATTACATACACGCTCGACCAACGCCTGGACGAAGCGATCGAAGCGCTGTGCGAAAAGGCTGAGGAGGCCGTGGCCCAGGGCGCCCACTTCCTCATCCTCTCCGACGTCTCCGCAGGCGCCAATGCGCTGGCAGTGCCCGCCTTGATGTACGTGCAGGTCCGGTCTATCGGCGTGAAATCGTGTACGCTGACATGCACACGCACACGACGTACACGCACAAATGCAGGGCGACGGGTGCTGTGCATCACCACCTGATTAAGCGGCAGCTCCGGTGCAAGTGTGCGCTGGTGGTCGCCTCGGCCGACCCGCGGGACGTGCACGACCTCTGCCTGCTGGTCGGGTTCGGCGCCGACGCCGTGTATCCCTACATGGTCTACCGATGCTTCATCGCGCTCGGCGACGAGCTCCAGCGCGACGGCGAGAAGAAGGAGTTGACGGCGGCGTCATCCTCTAAGCAGCCTCAGTCGCAGCTCAAGAAGGACCTGCTCACGCCGTGCCCGGCCATCGGCAAGTACAGGTCGGCCGTCGACAAGGGCATACTGAAGGTGATGGCCAAGATGGGCATCTCCACGCTGGCCAGCTACAAGGGCGCCCAGGTATTCGAAGCCGTGGGTCTGGGCCGCGACGTGGTCAAGACCTGCTTCGAGGGTGTCTCCTCTCGTCTCTCCGGTACAGATCTTTTCTCTTGGCCTGCTATGAATGTTGTAGACAACGTGCACTAGTGTTCTCACACCCGCTGGTGGCCACCAGGTCTGTCCTTCCGCCATTTTGATGCTACGCTGCGCGGGTGGCACGAAAAGGGCTACGGAGCTGGTGCGCTAAAGACGCTTCCCAATGCGGGTCAGTACCACTGGCGCGCCGAGGGCGAGGCGCACGCCCATGACCCAACGTACGTCGTCAACACACACACACACACACACACACACACACACACACACACACACACACACACACAC
>CDFE01063149.1:3763-14036 GCA_000826465.1 Acanthamoeba mauritaniensis | reverse complement strand
GATTATGCCGACTTTAGGCAAGACACCATCGCCCAGTTCCTGGCCACCGAGGCGCAGGCCCTCGATGGGCCAGGCCTCGTTCGCCTCCTGCATGCCCTGCACGTTGCGCAGCACCTTCCCAGCGACGAGTGGCTGGAGCGGGTCAACGAGCTCGTGCTCGCCCCCGGCAGAGCTTCCGAAGAGGAGGACTTGCCCAACTGGTTGCTTGGCCTTGCTGCCTTCCTCCCTCCCGCCCTTTCTTCGCGCCTGCTCGGTCAGAAACTTGAGCAAGGTACTCCCCCCCCTCTCCCTTTCTGTGCTAGCCAGCTCGGCTACATGATGACATCACAGACCATAATATGTAATGAATGTTGGGGGGGGGGGTTTCGAGCAGACTATGCTGGGAATAAGGACATAGGGCAACTCGAGGCTGTGTGCCGGGAACACTTGTCCGAGATCGACCAGCTTGCTGCGAGCCCCGGGGCCAAGGACCAACTACGCCATACTGTCTATCGCCTCTTTGCCGACGCCTGCGCTCGTACGTGTGCTACTCTCTTGTTGTTGTTGTCTTGGCAATGCTTGCATAGCGCGTCCAGGTCTATGCGGCTAGGCCTCCTCCTCTAAACTGCGATAATCTACCCCCTGGGCACAGGCAACGGAGTGCGTATCATGCCGTTGACGAGGCTGTGCCGTGCGCTCTTCACACCTGAGGTGGCCACTTCTATTCTGGCCCACTTCCGCATCGCCTCGCCGGCCAGGGCCACGAGCCCCTCCAAGTCGCAAGTCCTCGACCGTCCTGCTCCGCCCAACTTTGCAGCCAGCACAGCACCCGTCAGCGCCTCGCTGCCCGTGCCCACGTTCGCCGACGGCCCACCACATTCTACTGGGCCTGCGCCTACGCCTGCCCGTGACTCAACTCAACCAACGCGGCCGGATCCAGTAACTCCCATCTCGCCGCGGACATCGAGCCAACCTGCCCCGCTCAACAGGGACGCACCCTCCCCGCTGCACTCAAGCGGTGGAGTCCCGTGGCAGGCCTCTACTCCGCCGCACGTTACGCCTGCAATTCGGATCAACGACCCTATGCTGACACGCGGACCGCCGATCGCATCACCGAGTTCCGCGGGACCCCAGCCAGGGCAGGACTCGTGCGATCACCGCCAGCCGCCAGCCTCGTCCCCTTCGGCTTCGATACAGCAGCCACCGACCCGAGCTACCCCGACCCCAGGGACCGCATCTTACGCCTATGTTACGCGCCGAGAGGTCAAAGAGCAAGATGCGGGGGATATCCTACGCCCTGAGCGCGTGAATGCTGCACCTTCGGCGACACCCATTCCCATCACCGGTCCGCGCGTGGTCAGCCAGAACAAGCCGCAGGCGCCCCTCTCGAGCGATCAGGTTCGACACGAGTTCTACGTGCTGGCTCCCTTCGAGTCGAGCGGCGAGGACAAGAATTTCTCGGTGCTCCTGTCCGGTGACCACCCGGAAACCGGCGGCTGGAAAGCGGAAGCCGCCATCCCGCTCGAGAGAGGCCACTCTCCTTACGTCTACCACTGCTCGCTGGTGGCCTATCGCAACGAGCCCATCCAGTACAAGTACATCATCCTGGAGCCGAATGGCAACGCTGTCTGGGAGAAGAAGTCCGGGAACCGATTCACCACATACAACACCTTCATCCACTTCGACGCCATCGACGGGCTCGAGAGTTCAGGGCTGATGGACTCGGCCCTGCGAATGTTCCACATCAGCCGCGATCGGCGCCTTGTCGAAGTTGACCAGCAGATCGAGTTCCTGCTCGCGCTCATCCACTGGCTGCCTGAACCCCACGAGCCCGAGACGTACCACGGGCTCTTCCTCCGCGGCCGCGAGCTGCTTCGCTGGGGGCGCGCGCTGTCACCGCAACGAGTCACCGACCTCGTGCGCCAAATCTTTCCTCTGCTGACCGGTGCTGCCCCGACGAGAGTTGCCTTCATTCACTCCATCCTGCTGGCTCTGGTCATGGAGGCACGCCCGGGCTACCAGGACGCCGTGTCCGAGGAACTCATGAGCCTCCTACCCTCGGCCTGCGCGACTGTGTGCTCCGCGCCGCACTTCTACCGCAAGGAGGACCTCGAGTCGTTCTTCCGCAACTTGTGCAACTGGATCGATCACCTCCACAAGGACCTACGCGACATCCAGTGGCTCGTCTACGTGCCGCTACTCAACCTTCTGGCGTCTACGCTCGTTCGGGAGCCGCACTATCTCGTTCACCTCAACACTTTGAGCAGTCTGTCGCACTACCGGCGCAGCACCACCGACCCACGCTTCGAGAAGCTGCTGTTGCAGCTCCGTCGGGTGTGGATCTTCCATGCGCGCGTGCCGTCTCCCTTCCTCAAGCTCACGACCATACTTTTGCGCATAGCTGGTTCGCTCCAGTGTACGGCCTCCTCCCCTTTCCATCGAATTGGCCACCTTTTTCCGAGTTCACGGCCTAATTAATCCTCCTTGTGTCACATGTGCGCTTCACCTGCAGCGCTGCACAATTTGGCCGCCTTTCTGATCAAACAATCGGACGGCGGCAAGTGGGAGGCATCGTTTAAGACAGAGCTGGTGGCGGCCATCTTGGAGCACCTCCAGCCGGAAAGCCTCGAACTCGCGCAGCGGATTCCACTTCTCCAAGACGACGGCTCAAGCGTGCCTGCGGGCACTGACGTAGAGTTCCTCCAGCGACTGCACACCAAGCTCTACCAACTGGTCTCTGAATCGAGCAGCATCCAGGTGTCGAGCCGACTCCTCGACGCCATTCCCAGCAACTTGCTCACTCTCGCGCTTCTCGAGCGAATGCTCTCGGCGGGGAGCGCCGCCCGCCTTCCCGAGGTGGTGGCCCTAGTCGAGCCGTTCAACCGATGCGAGGACCTGAAGGCCGAGCTTCAGTCCGATGCCGTCTTCGATCGTATCGCGCGCGCACTCCACCAGTCACGCGACTCGCCAACATCGGATGTGGTGCAAGCCATCGATCGCCTTCTCAGGCTCAGGATCTTCCAGCCCAGTCGCGTGCTGGAGCTGGCCAAGAGCTTCCTCCATGGCTTCCCGCCGCAGAAGGCGCTCGAGTGGCTGTGCTCCAAGCGTGCACCGCAGGCCTTTGATCCGGATCTCGAGCTCGCGCTAGACAAAATGGCCAGGGAGGTACTGGTGCCTCAGCTTCTCGAGGCTGCCGGCATGCGTCCCGCTCTCAAGCACATGAGGAAGATCATCACCTCGCCTTCCTGCAACGCCCCGCTCGCGCTTGATGTCCTCCAGCTTCTATGCGACCGTGGTCTCCCGCCTCTGACGACTGTCGAGGCCGCTCTGGCGCAGGGTCGGCTCTGGCGCAAGTTCACCCAGGTCATCGACATCGCGACGCGAACTCACGCGCAGACTGCTGCCAACATGCTCAAGAAGCAGTTGGCTCTCGTGACCAAGCTGCGGACGTCTATCACCGCCCTTTGCGTCAGCCTGGCAAGCAGGGAGATCACATTCTCCCTACTTGCCAAGGTCAACACGCAGCGCAAGCCATTCCTCAATTTGTGCAAGGTACTGTACCATACCCTCGTCAACCATCGTTTTTTCTAGTGCGCGTATGCGGCTATGCGTGTGCGTGTGGTTACAAGCCTAATGATAGTAAACATCATGTTATGTTGTGACTCAAGGTCCTTGGCCTGCTCGCCAGCGCGGACCTCGACGCCTGTGTGGCTGTCAGTGCTGATTGCACGAGGAAGCTCGCGATGCTGAACGTGCTCCTGTCTCGCTATTGCCAAGCATTCGATCTCCAGGGGAGCTTGGCCGATCTCGGCAAGGCCGTTCAGGAGCTGCAGGACGCCCACGAAGACATGCCGTTGCGCGACGTCGATGAGCAGCTACGGCACCACTGGGCTCCCGAAATGGAGCAATCTCTGCTCGTTCTTCACGAGCTGCGGGCCAACGAACTCTTCCTCGGACTCTGGAACCAGACTGCCCTCACGATCAGCGACCAACCCTCTGCCGACAACCCTCCGGCGCCAGCGCCTACAGTAGCTGCCGAGCGGCCAGCGGAAGGCGAGGCCGACACCATCGCGTGGAACTGGGACCTGGATGATGACGACGACGAGGACGAGCGCAACGATGAGGAAGAGGCCGAGGCCGTCGCGCGCGAGGCCGCTCCCGACGCTCCGGCCACGACGGCGCTGCCTCCTGCCCAGCTCTCGTTCACCAGTTTCAGGGAACTCAGCGAAACGCTCATCGACGGCGTGATCAGCAGGTGCCTGTCCCTAGGCTCGGACATCGCGGGCGGCAAGATCACCATCGCCCAGCTCCGAGAGCTGCTGAGTGGCAGCGACCTCTCCACGCTGGTCGACGACCTCTCTCAGATTCTGACCGCAGTTCAAGAGCCGGCGGCAGCCGCTTTGGCCCCGCCTGAGCAGCTTTCCGCCGCCCTCGCGCCGCTGCAGCACGGACTGCTCATCCACCAGTTCGTGAGCTCGTTTCTGGACTTCGCGGGCATTCTCGAGTGGGGGCTGGAGGACGAGGCCGCCTCGCTGGTGGGCTGGACCAAGACCGTGGACCACTGTCTCCGCGTCGGCTACCTCGCCGAACTCAACGCGCACCTGCAAGCAGAACCCGTCAACAAGCTACTGGAGAAGCTCTCCTTCAAGCACCCTGCCACGCAGGCACCGGCCATCCGCGTGCTCGGCAACTTCTTCGCGGTCGTGGCCCAGGGGGCGGACTTCATCTCCCAGCTGCACGCGTTCAAGGACAAGAACGAGCTGCGCGCCGTGCTCGATCTGTGCAAGAGCAACACCGACAAGGAGTCCGAACTGCAGGCCCTGGCCAACTTCCGCGATGCCGCCAACGTAATCCACGCCTTCGACGACACGCCAGCTCCCGACGATAACACGCTGCGGTGGAAACAGTTTCTCGCTGCGCTCAACCACCTGCAGATCAGTCAGGGCACGATCAGGCTCATCACTGACGTCAACGCGCAGATGGTGGAGCTGCGGCGCGTCTTCACCGACGCCTACAAGGGATCATCGACGCGCGCCATCGCCGACCTTTACAACCTCATGGAGCACGGCTTCTTCTGTTTCGTGCCGCCGAGCAAGGCGCACACGATGCATGCCAAACTGGTCGCTCCGCAGTGCCTGTTTGCCGTCATCGCATCTGCCGCGACCCCCAAGCAGACGCCCGAGAGCGGGTCCGCCCCGGTGGTGGAGTCGAAGCGAAGCCTCGAATGGCTCGAGGAGCTGCGGAATCGGCTCATGCTGGCAACCGACATGGGGAGCAAGGACCTTGCCGCGATCGAGTCGTTCCTCGATATGCTGGTGCTGGTCAAGGATATCAACGAGAGTCGCGTCGAGCTCTATATCTCCGGCCACCCCGACTTCCAGGATTACTCGGTCCGCCTACGCGTGGACGAATCCGACTTGGTTCAGCTGGCGCGCCAGAAGGAGGACCTGGAACGCTGCCTGGAGCAGTGGACGGCCACCGTAGACGAGCTGAGGCAACAACACTACTACCTCAACTTCTTCACCATCCACCAACTGCTGGCCCTCCTGCCCCTGCTCGGGCAGCTTCGCGAAGGCGGGGAAAACACATCGCTACCGCCGCAGCTACTGGACTACCTCAAGTTCGTCAAACTGGACATCGACTCCGAGGCCACGCGCTCGGCCTTCTCGGCGTTCTACGCTGCCCAGGTACTCTTTCCAGCCTGTGGATGTTGACCTGCGACACAGGGCACTTCCCCCAAAAACCTTTCTCTGAGCGCCTTTGTTCCTTCCCAGTCTCCCGCAGAAGAGGAAGGCGAGATGCCGGTAGCACAGCAACTGACCATCCTCGGCGAGGCTCTCAATTTCGTGTTCAAGGGCAGCAGCGAATGCCATCGATCGTGGAGCACGGCCGTCAAGGCCAACGCCGGCGACTTCACCCCTGGCGAGCCCAACGTGATCGTCGCCGCCAAGCGCAACGTCGTGCTCGTGCAGCTGATGTCGCTCTATGCCCAGCTATGCCAGCGACTGCCCGAGGCCGAGGAGGTCCTCATCTGCACGGCGAGCACGACGCGCGAGCACATCCGTCTACTGCTGCTGCGCTGCCTGGGCGCTGAATCGGCAGGCAGGCACTCGCGCCTCTACTGCCTGACGCACATCGAACAGCTCTCTTTCGAGTTGCAGAGCTACGCGACCCTGCTGCACGCTCGGCTGTGCGCTGCTCGTCAGCAGAGAACCGACAACGCGCCCGCGCGCTATCGTTTCGCCGTCATCTCGGGCGAGGCCGGGGGCCAAGAAGCAGTGACCGCGTGGGCCAACTTCGTGCGGACGCGACTCGACGTGGTACCCACCGTCGACATCCGTGCGGCGCTCGAGCACTACTTCCAGTCGCGAGTCATGCAGGTGCACTCGTTCGCGAGTGAGTTCGCAGGCATGGGCAAGACGCATATCATCGACGGCTGGTGCCGCCGACTGGCGCAGGCCGCGCCGCATCGGGTGTCCATCCATGGCCAGATGAGTTCGCAGGAGCTGGCGGGCCTGCTGGCGGCCCAGGCGGACAGGCCCGTGTTCCACTTCGACCTGGCGCCCAACGTGGGCTCGGAGCTCAACACGCTGCTGTTCGAGCTACTCGTACTGGGCGCGGTGCAAGGCACGCACGGCCGAATGCTCTACTGGCCTCGCAACTCAACCCTGGCCGTCGAGGTGCCCAACTCGATCGCCAACTCCACACGCTTGCGGTTGCACTTCCTCGATCTCCTCCCCGCCACGGTGCTTAACGAAGCTGCCAACCCGATCATCACCGCGGGCGATCCTCACCCGGACCAGCACGCTGCTGTGGTGACCATATACCACGTCGAGGGCAAGCAGGTATATCAGAATCGCGTCCAGTACGTGTGCAAGTTCCTCCAGACCTACAGCGCCAACAAGCTTGCTGCGGTCAACCTCGCACCGCACCTGGTCCCCGATCTATCCTCGGAAGAGTACGTGTAGTATAACCGCGCCTGGTGCCCAGTATTTGCAACTACTGTTCTTGGCACAGGTTCATTATATAAACTAACCTCACACCGGCAATAGGTGCATGCAACTGCTGGCGAAGCACTGCCCAAACTGGTCGAACCTGACGCTGGTGCTGCGCATGAACTTCATCAACTATTTCTTCCAGCAGCTGCGCGCCTTCGAGGAGAGCGTCTTCTTCAGCGTCGAGCTCATGGAAGCGCCGGCGCGTGTGCTGCGTCAGGCGGTTGTGCAGTGGCTCATTGCCACTACAGCCGACTTTGCCTCGTCGTCGATGGACCCCAAGCAGTCGACCACCTACGACCTGAGCGAGACCTTCAAACTGACCCACCGCTGGGGCGACCGCCGACAGCCGTACCTCATCTTCAACTCCAAGGGAGGCGGCTCGGTGTCGCCGCTGTGGATGGAGCCTGAGAAGGCGGCCAACCCCGAGCACGTCAACCTGCTGCGAAGCCTGTCGTGCCCCACGTGCAACAGTAACCACGCACGCTCCGAGCACAACTGCACCGTGCCTCGCCTTGTGGAGTTCAGCGAGCAGCTCGGCCGCTACCTTCTATCGGTCCTATTCGGCGTGCCCGAGGAGCAGATCGAGGAGGCCGGCAGGGGTAACGAGGGCAGATCCGACTACGTGCTCACGTTGGACAACTTCCTCAAGATCGTAGCGATTCACTTCCGAGTGAAGGCGCGCATCCCGGTGGTCATCATGGTGCGTCATACCGTCACCCACTCCTTTTCTCCTTCTCCTCTCATGAGAGAAGCGTGCAGGGAGAGACCGGCTGCGGAAAGACGCGGCTTATCGAGTTCGTGTGCGCCTGCCAGGCCGTTCCTCTGAAGAAGCGTGACGTTCATGGTACCTACCTGCCTGGAAAAAGAAATGTGTTCTTTTCGATCTCACGCAGTAGGCTCCCGATACAGGCGGTGTATCGCTGGCTGACCTCCATGGCGATGTGGAAGAGGCGATCACAACAGCCAAAGACTTCCCCGACCTGCCTGTTTATTTGTATTTTCCATGCCACCTCTGCTTTGTGCAGTGCAGATCACAGGCTAACGTGTATGCGCGTTCGTTCAGGTTCTTTGACGAGTTCAACACCAAGGACGCTCCGGGCTTCTTCAAGTGTACGCCTTAGGCTCTGCATGCGCTGCTGTTCTTCGCATGTGCTTTTTCTCCTGAACCTTCGCACAACTTTGTCTCCCTCAGCTATTGTATGCGATCGCCGGGTGCAAGAGGAGAACCTGCCAGCCAACCTGGTGGTCATCGCGGCGTGCAACCCCTATCGCAAGAGCGTCTCCACATCGACCGCAGGCCTGGTGTACCAGTATGCCGACGCCGCGGCCTCGCAAGAGGAGCTCAAGCAGCTAGCCTACATGGTGCATCCGCTGCCGGAGATCATGAAGCAGTACGTGTGGGACTTCGGCTCTCTCACGAGCCGCGCAGAGGAGCAGTACATCGAGCGCCTCCTCGCCCGCTGCTCCGTGAAGCGGTTCCCGCAGGCCTACCGCGGCTTCTGCCGAGCGGTGCACAACTCGCACGAGTTCGTCAAGGAGAACGAGAAGGAGCTACACGGCATGGTGAGTTTGCGCGACGTGCTGCGGTGCTGCTCGTTGTACGAGTGGTTCATTGAGTACCTGCGAGAGAACCGCAACGCGCCCCACTCAGAAGTCACGAGTGCCCGGGCCATCACCCTCACGCTTGCCGTTTGCTACTACTTCCGCCTCACGTACGTGAGTCCTTGCCCTACGACGAGCAACAGCATACCAGTTGCTCATTTGTCGTGTGGTGCAGGAAAACGCTCCGAACCAAGTACGTCAACAAGCTCGGAAGTGCCTTCAACAAGGACGGCCGCTTCGCGTCGGTGTTGCTGGACGAGAGCACGTGGATTCTCGACAGCATGGAGCTGCCGCCCGGCACGGCCAAGAACCAGGCCCTGCGCGAGAACGTGTTCGTGCTGCTGGTGTGCATCTACAACAAGATCCCTGTCTTCGTACGTGTTTGCCCGTCCGCAGCTGGCACTTGGGGCATTAGAGTTGTGTGCTTACTGTACTTGTTGACGCTGTAGCTTGTGGGCAAGCCCGGAAGCTCCAAGACTCTGGCCATGACGCTCATCCGCAACAACTTCGGGCAGCGACGCAAACTCACGCTGCCCTCGATCGATATCACCAGCCATCAGTGTTCGCCTCAATCCACATCGGAGGGTACGTCCCCACGCGCTCACAATAATAATAACAATAATAATAATAACAAAAAACAAAAAGGTGCTTATTTAGAACGCGCCTCACTATTCCGCGCGCTGTAGGAATACGAGAGAGCTACCAGCGGGCTTGCCGTCTCAGCGATGCTGAAGGTCGTGTGTGCGGTGTGCTCCTGCTGGAGGAGGTCGGGCTGGCCGAGCTGAGTCCCCACCTGCCCCTCAAGGTGCTGCACTCCATTTTGGACGAGGCGCGCGTCTCCGTGGTGGGCATTTCCAACTGGGCGCTCGACCCTGCCAAGATGAACCGCGCGGTACGCGTGACGATCCTTCAAGTGCAATTACGATGAACAAAACACCAGATGGTGGGCCTGCTAGTTTTCTCACACCACCAGGATCGACGGCAGGTTCACCTCGACCGGCCCTCGCCCACGGTGAAGGACCTGGAGACGACGATGAAGCAGATGCTGGAAGCGCAGGGCGACAGCCTGCTGGTGCGCAACCTGCTGAAGCCGCTCGCGGAGGCCTACAGCGAAATCTACCACAGCCACCAGCGCGTGAAACCGGACTTCTACGGCCTGCGCGACTTCTACGCTCTCGTGCGCGACCTGCACTTGGGCCTGCAGAACCACCAGCCGATGAAGCCGCAGAATTGGCGCGAGCGAAAGTCGGTCTTCAACGTCGAATTCGAGGTGCTGCGCCGAGCCGTGAGCCACAACTTCAACGGCCAGGGCGCCGACGAGTTCGCCAAGCTGCTCAAGATCTTTCTCGACAAGACCAGGATCGTCGCGGCCGACGACAAGAAGCAGGCGCCCAGCCCGCTGAAGGTGGTTAAGGACAATCTGGCGGCCAACGGCCGCGTGCGGCATCTCATGCTGCTCACGAAGAACGACGCAGCGCTGCAGATTCTGCTGGACTTCAACATCGTGCAACACGAGCGGACCAAAATCCTGTTCGGGTCGGACTACGCCAACGACCAGAACGACACCTACGTGTGCCGCATGATCCAACAGATCCGGATGTCGATGGAGCGCGGCGACTGCCTCATTCTCCTTCACCAGGACAACCTCTACGAGAGCCTTTACGATCTGCTCAACCAGGTTGAGTCCACTCCTC
>CDFE01063140.1:68261-87204 GCA_000826465.1 Acanthamoeba mauritaniensis | reverse complement strand
CACACACACACACACACACACACACACACACACACACACACACACACACACACACACACGGGTTGGTCACAACGTCGAGCCAAGGAACACGGCAAAGTGTGGCTTGTGTACCCGTCGCATGTCGTCCTGCTTCACTGCCTCGCGGTCACGCTCGACAAACAGCACCGTGGGCACCTCGTTGTTTAACAGGCACTGGCTGACCTGCGCCAGCTTGGCCAGGGCGAGGTCGTCGCTCAGGCAGATGCCGTCCTTGTTGCCGTCGGGTAGGCGGAAGCCTACGTTCTTGAGGTGCAGCAGCGGCTTGTCGGGGTCCTGCAGGGCCTCCTTGAGGTTCTTGGGTGTGTCCCTGTACATGCACTGCACCATGCGCGTGCTCCCGTCCGGCATGATAACCCTCAACTCGTAGTCCCATTTCTGTACGTACACACATCCGTCAATGACCGCGTGCTGTGCGTGTGCATGTCGCGTGTGTGTCATGCGTGTCGTGTTGTGCGCCCAAGCGCGTTGGGTGTACCTTTTCCGCCGTGCCAGGGTCCTTCCTTCTCGCAAAGAGAAGATCGGCGATCGAGCCTGTGCGTCGCACTCCCCCGCCCAGTCCCTGAACGCGCAGCCAGAGCAGAGGTACCATCTGTAACAGGTGGTGGTGGTGGAAAGAGGTTCCACGGTCAGTCAATTCACACCCTGATTGATTCAACCGCCACATCAGAGGAGGGGACCTTGTTCTCCACCGCCTCGGCGATGTAGGGGTGCCTGGCCAATACATCGGTGGGATTCAGAACCTGCTCGTTCTCCATCACCAGCTCCAGCGCAGTCGCCGACATCACCGCACCCTGTCGCATACGTTCAATTAACGTGGCAATGTAGAGTGAGTATATGTAAAGGCCCCCATCAGTGCTCGATTGCGATTCGCGGTTGTCGTGATTACTTTGATCGTGTTTACAGCGAGCCCGATGAACGCTTCGGCAGTGTCCGTGGCGGAGAAGTGCAACAGCTGCGAGGCAAGGACCAATAAATCAGCTTACAGTTAGGTCACTCACCTGAAGGCGGGCCGGTGACGTCGCCGTACCACTTCCTGTCCGTCGTAGCGCAGCCTCAGAGGCACGGTCTTGGGCTTCGACTGAAACTCGCGCAGCGTGGCCGCATGCTTGATCTTGAACTGTGTGTGGGTGGTCTGTCGGCGGCGCATGGCCGGCCGGTCGGCCACGGCCTTGGTGACGGCGTGCGAGGCCGACAGAGAGGTCGGCGACGGCTGCAGCAGCTTCTCACGGTCGGTCCCAGCCTCTCCGCGCCCTACGATGCTGTTGGACCGCCGCGCGACCAGTCCCATGCTGGGCGACCGCGGCGCCGGCTTAGTCGGCCTTGCAGATCCCAGGGACGGCCGCCTCTGTTCATTGAATTGTGACGAAGGAGGTCATTACTGAGCTAGGGATGTTATTGGGGGGGAGAGGGCAGTGTACGCTGAGATCGGGCGAGGCGCCGTCGCCCGACTCGTCGCTTTCGAAGGCGCCGTCGGCCTCGGCCTCAGCCTCAGCATCGAGTTGGGCCTCCTCGACGGATTCGGCCATGTCCTCGTTCTCGTAATCGTAGTTGAACAGATCCTCGATATCGCTGCATCCAAAACAAGAAGGCGATGTCAGAGTTTGGTGCGTGCGGTACTAGTGCGTGTCGTGTGTCGCGTGTCGCGTGTCGTGTGTCATGTGTTGTGAGAGGCACCTGTCGCTGCCTGCCTCGCTCCTGTCAGTGGTTTCAGTGCCGCTCTCCCGCTCGCTGAAATCTATAATCTCTGACTCAGCCGCCGCGCTGCTGGTGGCCTCCTCGTCGCTCTCCTTGCTCTCGCTCAGGCACTGCGACCTGACCGACGCGTCGTCTTCGCTATCGAGCGGCTCGCTGCCGCTCCCCGTCTTGTCCTCTTCCGTCGCCGCCGCCGCCGCCGCCAGCTCCCTGGGCGCACCACCACTCTGAGCTCCCTCGCCGCCGTTCGTCCCAGCGGTATTAGTTGGTGCCGCCATCCGGCCCGCCGAGTTGTCCCGCAGGAGCGATTGCTTCTCCGCCGGCGCCGCGGCCTGCCACTTCTGTGCGCCCAGCATGATGTTCGAGCACCCGTTCGATCTCCTGCGCACCCACATACAACATGGAGAGGCCGACGTGAGTATTCATGGCTTGCTGGGGGGAGGGGTAAGCGGGCGCCACACCGTTTGGCCGAGCCCCAGGAGTGCTCTGTGGGTCGGGAGCGTAGGGGCGGCCGAGGAGCGGCAGCGGCCGCCGAGCCCATGACCAGCGCTGAGGCGCTCTTGACCAGCGTATCCCTGCGGTCTTCGCTGGAACCCTTCGTCTGACCGCTTCCGTTGCCGGTGGTAGTGTGGGTGATGTTACTGGTGGCGGCGTTGTTGTTGTGGCTGCCGAGCTGGACGGAAGACTGATGCATCGAAGAAGCCGGCGAGGTCGGCGAAGAAGTCGGCGAGGTCAGCGAAGCCGTGCTCCCGCCCAGCAGTGTGGGATGCCGCTTCTTAAATATCGAACTCTTGCGCTCCTTGGGCGGAGGCGCCGTCTCCGTTGTGCTAGTCATCACCCGGGGCCGCTCCCGCATCGTGGAGGCTGGTCCCGTTCCAAGGCAAGCGCGGGAAAGAAAGAAGAGATCACGGGAGTGAGCTAGGGAGGTGCAGAGCACACCACCGCGAAGCTGGTGTGGTGTGGGTACCTCGCAGGGCGTCCATGGTGGAAACGCGCTTGAGGAAGCACACGGTGATCTCCGACTGCTGGTTGAGAAGCTTCGGAGACAGGCACTGCGACAGGCGCTCGCTGCCGGCCTTGATCACGTCGCCCTGTTGGTGGCGGTTTGTTGCGACAACAACCCCCACAACGCCGAGCCGAGTGAGTTCACCGCCCCGCTCTGCTGCCCTGCTCTCTCTGCTCTCTCTGCTCTGCTCTGCGGTGTGGTGTGGTGGGTTTAGGGGGCTGCGTACGGTGTCTACAATCTTGAGGCGGTACTGCCGCCACTGGGTCTGCCCAATGGTCGGATCCTCGCTGAGGATGTGATCCTGCGTGGATCCAACATCAAGAGAGGATGTGGAGAGTGGTCGTCCGTGGACATAAGAATATATGCATGGGCCAATCCACCCCAAATCAATGTAAAGATGTAAGTACATACCCTCGCAGCCTGGGATGTAGTGGAGGCATCGAGCTCAAAAGATCTCTCCTCTCCATTTGGCAGGCATGCCTTTGGGAGAGGAGATGGGGGGCGGGAGGCATATCAGATGATGAGGAGCAGATAAACGTGAAGGACGGTGTAGAGGGCGGTCGCACCTTGATGCGAACCGTGTGGGTCATCATTCTATCTGCTTCGGTGTGTGGCGCCGCCCAAGGCGGAGCTCAGGCCTGCGCGTGATTGATATCCCTTGCGAGCCAACAAATAATCTGCACTTTGCGTTTGGGCCCTATTTGAGTTCTCTTTTCTCCTTCCGTCCCAACCGTCTCCACATTCCTTAAAAAAGCTGGGAACTAAAAAAGGGCTTCCGAATTGATTTCGCATTTGGTTTTTAAAGTTAATTCATGCAATCTCGCACTTCATTCAAGAGTCGATGACACTTGTAGTGGGGGGCAGCAATATTGCCTGAGGCATTGCTGCTGATTGATCCAGTTGGGGATTCATGAAGAGATCAAAGGATGAAGAAAAGGGCGAGGAAATGTTCTTTGCGGTAAATAAATAATTAGATATTGGGAACACACGCAACACATTACATGCGCGGCTTGTTAAGGAAGCGCAGAGCGAGGTAGGCGCCGACTCGGGTGAGCACGATCATGCCTACCAGGAAGATCACGTCGCCCCACACGTTGGTCTCGACGCCGAACTTGTCCAGGATGTCGTCGCCCGTGATCGGGTTGGCGTCGTACGAGGACGGGCTCGAGGGCGTGAAGTGGAGGCCCTTGGAGAGCTCAAACTCGTTGAGCATCGTCAGCTCGTAGCTGTACTTCACGATCGAGATCCACCGCGCCCACGCGATCCACACGGGCAGGTTCTCTCTGTTGATGAAGAAGCCACCTGCACACAGAATTGGTCAGCCGTTGTGTCGTTGATTGTGTCGCTGATCGTGTCGAGTGTGGCTGCGTACCGAGAAGAATGGAGGCGAGGACAACGATGACGGACATAGTGAGGGCCTTCTTGACGTCGATGATGGCGGCGCCGATGAAAGTGCCGATGCCGGTGCCCATGAGGACGAAGAGCCAGAGGATGACGATGTAGAAGATGAAGGTGTAGCCGTCGTTCGAGAGATCGACCATCCAGTAGGTGATCACGGCGAAGATGAACGGCAGCACGAGCTCGAGGGGCGTCTCGGCGATCGTCTTGCCCATGAAGTAGGCCGACAGTCGGTACGTGCCCGTTGCTCGCTCCTTGTTCAACACCGCGCGCTCGGGAGGAACTGCACAGCACCGCAACGTCAGCACTCGCGCAACCGCACACGCACACACGGCACACGGCACAAACGCACAAAGAAGAAGCGACGTACAGGCGTAGAGGGATTGCATCCACGGGTGCATGATCCAAAACATGGAGGAGAAGAAGAGGAAACCGTTGCGGTCGCCGATGGCCGACTCCTTCTTGTCCATCTGGAACCAGAGCAGGCCCGAGAGTATCGAGATAAGGACGATCTGGATGATGTGGGACCACGAGAGGATGTCGTGTCGCCGCTGCTTGAAGGACCGGGTGGCCATGACCCACGTCTGGGTGAAGATGCTAGTCGGGTACTTGGGACCCTTCTTCATATCGCGCAGGCCCTCGCGCTGATCATCGTCGATCTTGAGCGACTTGATCGCCTCGCTCTCCTTCTCGTTGGCCGCGTAGGTGTCGATGAGCAGCTGTCGCACCGTGCGGCCGTCTTTGATCTTCTCATTCGACGTCACCACTTCAACTGTTGTGTGCGTGCGTGCGGTGAGTGCGTGTTACAAATCAAGTCAACACGAAGGGCTGGAGACGTACGCATGAAGTCGGCGGGGTTGTAGGCCGACGGAGAGTGGAGGTCGAGGTTGGCAAAGTAGGGGAGCACGCCGGCGGCGCTGCCCGAGTAGACCACGAAGCCGCCCTCGGCCAGGAGCAGCACGTTGTCGAACATCATGAACATGGCGGACGAGGGCTGGTGGATGGTGGTCACCACCGTGTGGCCGCTCTTGGCCAGGTGCTTGAGGGACACGATCAGGCCGAGCGAAGTGGCGGCATCGAGGCCCGACGTGGGCTCGTCGAGGAAGATGAGCGACGGGTTATTGACCAGCTCGTTGGCGATGTTGGTCCTCTTGCGCTCGCCGCCCGACACGCCGCGCACCCAGGCGCCGCCCACGATGGTGTTCGAGCACCGCTGGATGCCCAGCTCGGTGAGAATGTCTTCGACGCGCTCGCGCTTCTCGGCCATCGACAGCTTCTTGGAGAGCTTGAGGTAGGCCGTGTAGGTGACGGTGTCGCGCACGGTGAGGTTGGGGAAGAAGATGTCGTCCTGGAGGACGTAGGCCATGCGCCGCTTGAACCGCCGGCCCTCGACCTCCTCGCCGTTCACGAGGATGTCGCCGGTCACGTTTTGCTTCACGCGACGCGCCAACACGTTCAACAGCGTAGTCTGTCGCGAGGTGACCAACCATCGATTAGAAAAAGCAAAGAACGAAAGCGAGTGGCGGGAAAGAGCGAAGAGACGAAAAGTGAAAGGGGCCTCGGGTGCACCTTGCCGGAGCCAGTGGGGCCCATGATGGCGACGACGCTGCCGGGTGTGACCTTGCCGGAGACGTTGTTGAGGATTGGCACCTCCTTCTTGGTCTTGAGATAGTTGGTGATCGTGGCGGGGATGGGCAGCTTGAAGAGTAGCTTCATGAAGATGTTCTGCGGCGGCAGCGGGATGACCACCTTGTAGTTGAGATTGCGCCACTCGAGGCCGATCGGGTACTTGGGCGGGTTCTTGGAGAACGGGCACGGCTGGTTGACCTTGGCGTACTTGGAGACGATGCCCAGCTCCTCGTCGCCCATGACCTCCTCGTTGCGCAGGTGGTCGATGACCTTGCCGTCTTTGTGGTGCAGCTGGACCTCATCGAGCTCCACGTCTTCCACGTCGGAAGATGGATCGGAGGAATTCATGTGTGTGATGATGGAGAAGAAGAGGTTAAGTGTCGCTGGTCTGGCTTGGACGTCGGTTTTGATGGAGCGAGGAAGAACCGATGCTCTTTGCGGGCGGAGAGAGAATGGTAACACTTGCACAGGGCGCCTTTTTATCTCACGGAAGACGGCGATTCCTTGCTGTGCCGAGTGGTGGAGAGTGGCAACACATGCGATTCGTTCGGCGGTTTGCCAAACGGCCTATGGCGATGATTTAAACTCGCCGACAAGATTTTTCCGGCTTTAGCGTTTGATTTCTTTTGCTCACATGCGCATTTTCCGTCCCAGGAAGCCACCACTCACCAAACCCCCGACCTGGAAATCCTGTTGGTGGAATTTTTAACACCCGCGGGGCTATTTTTAAATGCCGATTTTATTTTTTTTAAAACTGCGCGGGTGCAGTTTTGTTGTTTGATTTTAAAAAGAAGGGAGATGTAGGCCAAGGCGGCGACCCACTCCTGAGAGCATCCAAGAAAATGACCTAAGAAAAGGGGACGTCAGACGGGTGAAGCTGATGGGAACGCGTGCAAGTTTTTTTTTTTTTTTTTAAATTGTTTGGATAAAGATGAAGGGAGAGAGATGTAGGCCAAGGCGGCGACCCACTCCTCCCACTGGGGGGAAGGTGAGTGAATAGCCCGGCTCCACTCTCGCGACCACTTAGCCCAGCGCGCCGTGGCAGGCGGTACCCCAGCGACGAAGACCGCCCCCTCACTGAAGAGGTCGAGACACGCTGCAACTCTATAAGTCGCTTGGCTTTGTGTGAAATGACTATGGTTCCACATGGCGTGCTCCCGCCCTTTACATACTCTGTCCTGCTCCTGCTTCATTGTGGGATTAATGGAAGAATAAGATACGTCGGAGTTACCACCCCGGGGTCGACGCCGCGCTGGGCAGAGGCACGGCACGACAGCAACGTGCCGACCAGGTTTGACGACGCTGCCCACCGCGGCGGCACGACTCTGCGGCGAAAATTGACGGAACAGCCGAGTCTCGCCGGCGTGAGCATGCCTCCGAGTATTACTGTCGCGCTACCGTGCCCTCCACGAGCAACATGGAGGTTTTGGAGGAGTCAGACGGAAGAAGCCAGGCAGGTTTTAATCAGGAGGCCACAGTTGACAGTTAAGTGCTCCTGGTCCCTGGAAGAGGCACTCACCAGCTGCCCTACTGCTCACTTCCTCCCCACCCACTTCCAAGCTGGTATGCACACTGCAAAGAAGAAAAGGTTGTTAGAGTTGTCAAGATAAAGGCAAGAGAGCAGAACAAGTAGAAAGAGGGAGAGAGGAAAGAGCAAGAAGTGCTAAGGCAATGAGGTGGCGGAAAGTCTAGTTACATGTGTGAATCAGGGCTGGGTCGTTGCCAATGTTCTCCACAGTGTAGGCTGATCCAGCAGGGAAGAACAAAGCATCCCCCTGGGTTGCAGTGATTGGCTCACCTTCAGCAAAGGTGTACCTGACAGTCCCACACTTGTAGAACTTGATGGTATTGTGGTCATGGCAATGCTGCGCCATCTTTTGGCCTGGACTGAACTCACTCAGCCCAAATGTAACTTTTGTTTCCACCCTACTCCCATCTGACACATCTTTTCCTCTGATGGTGATCAGTTTGGACTGTTTTGTGCTTGATCTGTTCTTCACCTTTCACCACCAGCATCTTGGTGATGAACTTGTTGATGCTGTGAACCCTCATGGACATCTTCTGTCAATGGGAAAGGTTGTTATTTGACAACTGTTGGTGGTGTCTTTGGATGGTGAGAGGAAGATGAAGCTCAACACCTCCTTCTTTTTGTCTAGTAAAGTTAAAGGCACTGCTACCTTTTGGCAAGTTGGTGGTGGAATGTGCAGTAAAAGGTGGGAGCCTCCAAACACACAAACACCACCCCATCTTCCAGTGAGCCATGGGCTGTGCTGTGCATGCACATGAAGTGGCCAGTAAGGCAACAGCAGATGGTCTGTCCTTCTCCCTGTTCTACTTTTTCCTCCCAAACCTTCCTTTTACTTCTATTCACTCTGCACATCACCTGTATGCTGCTTGTCATCCTCCTCCATGAGTGGATAAGTGTACAACTGTTCATTCATGGCTTCTATCATATCCCCAGGCTGAGTTGCCTACATGAATGGGTGAATTGCCTTTCTATCTCACTCACAGCAGGGCCCCATTCAACATTTTTGGTGTTTTTGGGCTTGACATTTATCCTGCTTTAGGCTCAGTCTTGCGATTGCAGACTTGTCAGCGCCTCCAGGTCGGTGTGCTCCACCAAGGAAAGGCCAGCTTGTGACACGAGGCTCAGGTCGGGCTCTTTGTCGCCGGCGAGTGCGGGAATCTCGAGCCGCTGCTGAAGCACCACTCGATAGCCTCGCCCGCCGAAGCTCTGCAGGGCGCGGAGGTCATGACCGTCAGCCCACGCACACGCACACGCACACGCGAGCAGCAACTATGAAAGTGGAGAGTACCACGGTCGGATGGAGCGGCTCGAGACATGACTGAAGGTCGGGGTCGTCGTGCGCCGGGGCAATCTGGCGCCCGTTCAGGAAGAAGGCCAGCCGGCCGCGCTGCAGGTCGACGTAGATCCCCACCCGGTCGCCCTGCCTGTAGGCCCACGCCGACTCCCCCGTGACGAGTTCAGGCCCCGGCACCAGGCGGCCGGGCTGGTTCAAGTAGAGCAGCCCTCGGCTCACCCAGCCCCAGCTTCGCCACTTGGCGCCCACGCCACTGCCACAACGCGCAATCATGAGCATGAGCCCAAGAACGTAAGGTTCGATAGTTAGATATACAGTACACCAGCATTCGTACCCGATGGGAATAGAGGAGGCTTCGACGGACCGCTCTGCGATTCCGAAGCAGAGCGAGCGGCCGCGTCCCTGCTCCACCAGCACCTCCACATAGTTCGGTCGCGTCCGCCGCAACGGCTCTCGCGTGATCCGGTTCAGCTGTGCGTCGAGCAAACATTTGTTATTCTATTTTTGTATGTAAAAATAGTGTGCGCTATAATAACAATAATAACAATAATAATAATAATAATAATAATACAAAATAATACAAAATAATACAAAATAAAATGAAAATTAATAATTCCCCACAGCAGAGGGCACCCTACGTAGCCACTGCGTTGGCTGTAGTCGTCGCTGTGGGCGGCGACAAGGAGGTGTGGCGGCTCGTCGCTGTACTGGAGCGTGGGGGCGCTGGGCCGCCAGCGGAAGGAGGGCGGGGTGCGTGGCAGGAAGCGCTCGAACATGTACACCACCACCTCCAGCGGCAACCGGCCCCACAGCTGCTCGCCCCCAACGTCGTCGACATGCTCTTCTTCCTGGGCGCCAACGCGGTCGGGTGTGCCAGCGATGCCGTGCTTGCGGGCCAGCAGAAGAAGCGAGGCCACCGCCAAGAAGTCCTCCTGCGTGCGCCACTTCATCTATTACATGCAGACATGAACGCCTGACGTACCTAACTAACTACGGAAGGAAAATGGTGTGGTTATAACTGGTTTTCTTCTTTTCAAGAAGAAGGCTGGCCTTCGCGATGAGGGTCAGACATCGGTTTCGACGATGAGGGCCTCCTCGCCGGTGGTCTTGAAGCTGCCGTACTGCTCGTTCCACTCCTGCAGCGACGCCAGGTCCTTCTGCGACACGCTCGGCCGCACATGGTCGAACGCCGACACGAAATCCTGCGCGCATTGGCAAGCACACGCACGCACACACGCAGGTGTCATCAGAAGTTGAACAGCGCGTTGGACGTTGGCGTATCATGCGTGTGGTGTGACGGATAAAACGCACATCGTAGCCGATGGGACGGATCTGGTCCTCGGACAGGTTCATGAGCAGCTCGGGCTCGAGGTTGCGGATGGGACCCATGGCGGCCTCGGCGCACAGGGCCTTGATGTCCGAACCCGAATAGCCCTGGGCTCGCGCCACCACCGTGTCGACGTGGTCATCGGTGAGGTCGGTCTGCAGCGAGTGCAGGTAATGCAGGATCATAGACCGGCGGGCCAGGGCGTCGGGCAGCGGGATGTAGAGTCGCTTGACAAGCCGACGTCGCGCGGCCTCGTCGATCTCGGCCGGCCGATTGGTGGCGCCCACGACGAGAAGCTTGTCTTCGCCCGAGCAGGCTGCGCCGTCGAGCTGGATGAGGAACTCAGTCTTGAGCCGCCGCGTGGCCTCCTGGTCGTTCTCGCTTCGCTGGGTGAGAATTGAGTCGATCTCGTCGATGAAGATCACGGCAGGCTGCAGACATCGAGCCACCGCAAACAGAGCTCTCACTGTTTTCTCGCCCTGTACCATGTGTCGTGTCGTGTCGTTGGTCGTGTCGTTAGGTTTCAACACGAGTAAACAGAACCGCACTCCGTGTGAAGGGCCGATTACCTCTCCGATCCACTTGCTAGTGAGCGAGCTTGCCGAGATGGCGAAGAACCGCGCACCAGACTGACTGGCGATGGCCTTGCCGATCATCGTTTTACCGGTACCGGGCGGCCCGAAGAGAAGGATGCCCTTGGGCGGCGTTCGGATGCCGCGGAAGAAGTCGGGACGCAGGAGCGGCAGCACCACGGCTTCCTTGACGCACTTCTTTGCAAAAGCCAGTCCAGCTAGACACAAACACACACAACATGAGCAAGGGAAAGGCTCAATAACCCGGTGGTATGCAATACCGATATCATCCCACCCGACGGCAGGGCTGTGATCGAGAATTTCGCTGCAGATGCGCTCGACCATGATGGGGTCGATGAACTTGAGCTTTTCGTTTGCCAGCAGCTCTTCCAGCAGGGGATTGTTCTCAGTGTTGGGCTTCCGCTCGTCGCCGTCATCATCGTCGCCTCCCCGCCGCTGCTTCTTGGCTGGCCCGCTGCATACCACAGAGTGGGAGGATCTTCATCAATAACCTTCGAAGCACACAGGCGCCGTTGTTGAGAGGTGATGGTACCGTCCGTCATCTTTGTCGTCTTTGCCCTTGAACGGTGGGTTGAACCCTCGCTTGCCGCGCAGACCCGAAGGACGTGCGTTGGGCTGTGCGTTGCTGCCTCCATTGGCCGACGACGAGTTGCTGCTGCCGCCCCTCGAGCTGAGCCCCTTTTGCTTGTCGTCTTTGTCCTGCGAGCGACGTCCAGGGCGTGAGTGAGCCGTACGGATGTTTTTTTTGCGTAAACGGTGCGCAGTAGTACGGTACCAGCTTCTCGCGGGCGCTCATGAAGGCTTCCTTCTTGCTGGCCTTACTGTCTTCCTGACCATCCTCCATGTCGATAAGGTCGTCGTCGGGCGAGTCATCCTGCCGATTGTTGTACCGGTTACGTCCGTAGTTGATTTGTCGTCTCCGACCGCCTGCAGGTGGAGCGCCGGCCTGTGGTTTCCCCGTCTACACTCGCCATCATCGTCACCACCATCATCATCATCAAGAACACCAATTATGTGAGAGGCGGCCGTAGAAGCGGGAGAGAGAATGAGACGTACAGAGCGATCGCCATTGTTGCGGGCCAACGACGGCGCACTGCCACCGCTGTTGCTACTACCTCCGGCGTGGGAGTAAGAAGACGAGGACGAGGACGGATACGAGGTTGAGGAAGGCGCTGGCGTCTTGCCTCGGAGCGATGAAGGAGCCGGCGCAGAGGAGGAAGAGGAGGAAGGTGCTGGCGCGGTGGAAGTAGAGGTGGTTGTTGAAGTCGATGTTGAAGGAGAAGGGGTGGCGAGAGCAGCGTGTAGCCACGGCGTACGGACGGAGGCGAGCAGGGTATCGACAGAGAGGGTGCCCGACGGTGGGCAGTGGAAAAGGGGGCGACCCGCGCCCGGCAGCGTGCCTTCCCTTCGCTCGACATCAAATGCAGAGCAGGAGAGCAATTTGGTTCTACGTTCCTCCTGATCTCGTCCTCCTCCAGCATCCTTCGTTGCCTGCAGCTTGCTACACACCTCTCGCTTTAGCCGACGCACCGCTCCCGGTATTGCAGGAGCGGGGCTTGTTTCTCGTCTTGAGGAGGAGGTCGCTGACGCAGCTGCGGTTGCATTCCATTTGTGATTTCTATTTTCCTCCAATTCGAGCAGGCCGAGGAGGCGATGGCACGTCTTTGTTGCCTCGGACCAATTCTGCTCTTCATTCGCTTCGCCCAGTTGGCCTTCCGCCTGGCGCACCAAACGCTGGTACGTGTGAAGCGCCTGCCGATCCTGCACATTCATTCCGCCTGCCCAGCGTCTCGTCGCGATCTTGCGATGTGATTGACTCACCGTTTTCTTTCTTCGCGCCATAATTTTGGCAGGAGGACATTATTTCCCAGAATTATTTGGAAGGCGCTGGGGAGCTGGAGCTGTAGTTCCTCAGTTCTGTTGGGTCCTCACCACCCTTCCAGCCTTCAGTGTGAGTTGCACTGCTCAAGCAGCACCTGACCACCAACACCCAGAAAAATGGAGCAACAAATTGCACACTCATCAAACAAGAGACAATGATGCTGCACAGCTCCACCCACTCAACCTCCCAGTGTGGCTGATTAACTGAATTGTTCTGAGCCATGCATACCACCAGGGGTACCAACAAGCACATTCATCTCCCAGCCAGAACGTACAGGTGTCAGTGTCCCTTGTGCTAGGAAAATAAACCAGCAGGGAGGCTGCAAACCAACAACAATCTTTTCCCACTGTGGTTGGAGGTCAGCTGTACTCGTCTATTTACTATGCGAACAACAAGAGGAAATCCAGATCTTCTTGCTCTTCACGTGCTTGCACTTACTTAGCATACTTCTTGGTCCACTCCTTGGCGGTCTTGTTGAACGCTGTCCTGTTCTCCTTGAACTGCTGGGCAATCTCAGGCTCAAGAGGGTTGTCTGCGTGTTTGGGGGCAGACCGCGGTCACCGGTGAGCGCAATGTAATGTACATGCGAGCAAAATGGCGAAAGTGGGGAAGAATTACCAGGATTGGGCTCCACAAGAACCTGCCTGATGGTCATCAGCACCTCTGGGATCTTGAGCTGTGGGCTCCAGCCGTCGTTGAGCACCTCGTTACACAGCTGGCCATCGCCCTTGACGTTGGGATGGTAGATCTTCGTCAAAAACTTGACCTGCGAGTAGATGAGGAGCCAATGGCAGAGAGATTAGTCGCGTTGCCGACCATTTCAAGACGACGCTGCTGGTACCTTTGGTGCCTTGAAGGGGTACTCGGGAGGCATCTCGAGCTCCAGCGAAAAGCTGCCCTTCTCGTAGGGCGTCTTCTCCTGCGGGACGAAACGATAATTGGCTGATAAGTCACAACAAACATCGAGTAGCCTCGCACGCAAACTCTCGAGTGAACATAGGTCAAGGATCACAGGAGGGAGGCGGGATGACGTACGGGGCCCTCGATGATAGCCTTCCATTTGTACAGATTGTCTCCAACCGGGCCAGCAGATGCCCAGGGAAGGGGTCCCTTCTCCATCTCCTTCAATTCCTTCGCCAATCTCTTCGCCGAGGCTCCAGCCATTGTGCGCTTGCTGCTATTTACGGGACTGTACGGGTGAGGGGGCGAGTGGCAGCAGATGCGAGGTAGTGCGCGAAAGTAAAAATCAATGATCTGCGCCACCATTTTTCAGCGCGTGCCTTTTTGCTGAATTATTTTCGGGAACTTCTGGGTGATCCGAAATATTTGCGAAATGATTCCGAAAGACAAATCGGCTGGTGTCGAAGGACAGGAAAGAGAGAGTGGCAAGCAAACAAGCGGGCTGGTGGGATAGCTTTTGTACATTTGGCCTTCTCTAAGGCCTTCTCCGTCAGGCACCTATCAACATTCAAAGTTCCCTCTCACACTGGCGTAACCGGGAGCGAGTTCCCGACTCCCCGCTTGCCCCTGAGCCTCGCACCCGCTCGCGCACGTCCGATGAGCCTCCTCCTCTTCTGACCTCGCTCCGCTCGAAACGCCGCCGAGTCCTTACGGTTGCTGCACGTTCCCAACCGGCGACCTTCGTTCCACGTTGTCATCAAGCCCCTCTCGTTCTTGCCGGCCTTTCGAACGTGAACGAAGAAGGTCGGAGCGCCTCCTGCTCGGTTCTTGCCCACCTCTCCTGCCGAGCCGCCTCGGTTGCCGCTGATCCCCCGCGCCGAACCCTCGTTCCTTCTCCGTGCGGCTCCCCTCGTCCAGCTCATCTTGTTGCCCATGTCCTGTGCCGTTGTCCGGTAGAGGTAGTCGTTGTTGTTGTTGTTGATGCTCCTTGTGCTCGGTGCTCTTGGGTTTTGTGGTCTTTCCCACCGTCACCCCCAGATGGCATGACCGCGCGTCTTCGACAAGACACCTCCTCTCTCAATCTCTTGACACTCCAGTTGGCATTGACACCAAAAACCTAACTGAACTTCGCTGTTTGCGGATCGGTCCTCTTTTGGCAAGGGACACGCCGCAACGCAAAAACAGAGAAAGTGATTTAAAATAATGAATAATAAATAATAATGGAATAATAGAAACAAAACTAAATAATAATTGGAAGCGCACATTGAGCTGACCCAGGTTGCGAGAGAGAGCAAGATGCAAACGAGCAGGGAAGGCGGTGGTGGGCTGGTGATGCAAAAGCACACCGACATCAGCCTCACGCGCATCCAGAACTTTAAGACGCGTTTCCTCCAGCCTCGGCTCTACCCCAAGGGGGCCTCGCGCAGCTGCCAACCGACCGCACTCGTCGTGCACGAGCCCGAGGGCACCTCCCGCCCCTCGTACGCCCAGGTCGCTGCCCTCCCTGTCGACGCCTTCCACGATGCTCATCTCGGCGGTACTTGCCCATCTTCTTCATCTTCTGCATCTTCTACATGATGCGGCTACTCTTGGGTTGGGCGCTTACCCGGCTGAATCAATCAAAAGACTCCTTCGGTCCCATCTGGGCGACCAAGTGGTTCCGCGTCGTGTTCGCCATCCCGGCCGAGTGGAAGGACCACGAGGCACGTCGGCAGCTCTGCAACACCGACGAGCCTTCGCTCTGGCTTTTGTGTTGTTTCCTGCTGTTGACGCGACCTCTACCTCTTCTTCTTGTTCGTGTTCTTGCGTCTTCTTCTTCTTCTTCGCCGGCAGGTTCACTTCCTGTGGGACTCCAGCTCTGAGGCGCTGCTCTACGTCGACGGCGAGCCGCTGCAGGCGTTCAATGCCGCCGACGGGGCCGACAAAAAAGCCGAGTTCGTGCTCAGGAAGAAGGGCCAGGTCAAGGTCAGTGCCCTCTTCTTCTTCTTCTTCTTCCTCCTCCTCTTCTACTCTCACAGTGGCTGATGCTGGGGCTGACGCCGCTGTGTGATTGAACTGCACCGCACGCACAGGACGGGGGCGAGGAGGTGACGCTGTACCTGGAGATGGCGTGTAACGAAATGTTTGGCGTGGGCTCCGGCTGGACCTGCGGACCCGACCCGCCGGACGAGGGCAAGACCTTCGCGCTCAAGACATGCAAGCTCGCCCCCTTCGACGTCCGCGCGTGGGACCTCCTCTGGGTACACACACCACACACACCACACCACACACGTTGATTGATGCAACAGTCGTATTAGTGGCTTGACCTTTTGTTTTGTTAACAATCAATCCCCTGTAAAGGACCTCGACATCATATCGGACATAGCCAAGCACGTGGGCGTGGACACAGTTCGCGGCGCACAGGCCCTCTACGTTGCCAACTTGATGGTAAAACCACAACTCTGATCTAGTTTGGAGTACCAGTTGCGAAGCTCACAATGCTCGTCATTGCTTTTCTTCGCTACCTTGTGCCTGCTCAGGTGAACATTGCCACGGAAGACCCCGAGACCTGGGCGGTCGCGCGGGAGGCCGGTCGGGAGTTCCTCGCCCAGGCCAACGGCGATTCGGCGTTCGACCTGTACGCCGTCGGACACTGCCACATCGACACTGGTACGTTTCATGGCACTGTTGAGCCCCGCCGGCCAAAAGAGTCGAGCGCTCACTCTGCTTTGCCTGTTGTGACTCTCGCCCACCAGCGTGGCTATGGCCCTACGCGGAAACGCGCCGGAAGACGGCGAGAAGGTGAGCTCCCCGCCCACTGGTGAAGTGTGTTGAACATGTTGCGCTGACTACCAACCGCTCTTGATTGATCGTCGCGTGGGCCATCATCAGCTGGGTCACTCAGATGCAATTCATGGAGGACTACCCGGAGTACAAGTTCGTTGCCTCGCAGGCCCAGCAGTACGAGTGGCTCAAGCAGGTACACCATCGCATCTCAGCTGCGGTCATCATCAACTCAGCGCAGCTCAACTCAATGTACGCGTGGTCTCTCTTTGTCGCCTTACTGCACAGGACTACCCGGCCGTGTACGAGCGCCTGAAGGCCAAGGTAGCCTCGGGCCAATTCCTCCCCGTGGGCGGCACCTGGGTGGAAATGGTAAAATCTCGCTCCCCTTCTTATGAGCAAAGAAGAACGATTAACTGATATCCCTTCTGATGCCTGCGGTGGCGTTCAGGACTGTAACATACCGAGCGGAGTACGCCGTGATCTTTGCTCCCGCTGCAGCCGCAGCTACTGTGCGCTAACGCATTGGTGTGGTGTCCGTACGCAGGAATCACTGGTCCGTCAGTTCCTCTTCGGTCAGCAGTACTTCAAGCGCGAATTCGGCGCCTACTGCACCGAGTTCTGGCTGCCCGGTACGCGATATCCCTCTTCTCTTCTCTTCTGGGAGGACTCATTCCTTCGGAAATCGTGCACAAAGACACCTTTGGCTACGCCTCGCAGCTGCCTCAGATCATGAGCCTCGCCGGCATCAACTCATTCCTCACGCAAAAGGTCAGTCGTCGCACTCATCACCACCGCTTCTCGGCACTCCACCACCTCTTTTTCTCGTTGTTCTCGACTCATTATCGACATCCACCGTACACGCAACGCAGTTGAGCTGGAATCAGATGAACAAGTTCCCCAACTCCTCCTTCCTGTGGGAAGGCGTCGACGGTACGCGGCACCACTGCCCTAGGCACAGGACTGTGGCCCGCGTCTGACTCCTCGCGGGGGGGATCTCAGGCACGCGCGTGATCACCCACTTCCCGGCCGCTGACACCTACTGCGCACACGCCAAGGTGGAGGACGTCCTAAAGAGCGCCACCAACTTCAAGGTTCGGTGACCTCTCGTCGTTTGGGGTGGAGCGCCCGCCACATTCCGTGCATTCCACACTTTGATGTGTATGCGGGAGGCTTACGTGGTGGTGGTGATGGTATAGGACAAGGGCAGGACCAATGCGGGCATGCTGGTCTTCGGTCACGGCGACGGCGGCGGCGGACCCGACCGCGGCATGCTGGAGCGTCTCCGCCGTCTGAAGAACGTGGACGGTATGCCGCGCGTGCAGATCAAGCCACCGGTTGATTTCTTCACGCGCATCGCTGCCGACGCGCACCGCATGGTCGTCTGGGTCGGCGAGCTGGTAAGAACTTGGCTTGTGTGTCGTGTCGTGTGTCGTGTGTCGCTGACGAATGTGTGGCGCCAGTATTTTGAGTTGCATCGAGGAACCTACACGACCCAGGTACGCTGTTGATGGACCACCCTAGCATCAGTTTCTGACTAAGTCATCGCAGGCCAAGAATAAGCTGCACAACCGCAAGACCGAGTTCCTGTTGCACGATATCGAGTTCTTGTCCGCCGTCGCGCAAGCCGTCCAAACGGCAGAGGGCCACGGTACCATACATACGCGCCTCCTTTCACCGATCGATTCGGCCCATGAGTTCCCCCACCATAGCTTCCTCTCATCCGGTCTTCCCCGTTCTCTTCGGCCCACGAAGCGTACGCCTACCCTGCGGAGAAGCTCGCAGAGCTGTGGAAGCTCGTGCTGCTCAACCAGTTCCACGACGTCATCCCCGTACGTTCCTCCGTTCTGTTGCACTCCTTCGCCAAACGCACTTGCGCACCGCACTCACGGCACTCGCCGCGTGCACCGCACACGCATATCGACAGGGGTCGAGCATCAAGGCCGTGTATGAGGACTCCGACCAGCACTACGCCCACGTCTACGCCGAGGGCGCGAAGCTGTTGGCTGCCGGACTGGCCCACCTCTTTGGCCCCCCTCTCCCAGCCCACGGGTACTCGTTTCCGCTCCTCGTGAGCTTGCTCAATCACACCCTTAACTGCGTGTGCGGTGGTCTGTGTGCAGAGCGGCGCGCGAGGGGGCGTTGGTGACGGTAAACACCACTAGCTACTGCCGCAAGGAGGTGGTCGAGGTCGATGCCAGCCTGCTGCCTACTGGTACTCCCGCTTCTACGGACCGCGCGCTTTTTCTCTCCGCTGCCTGTGCTATGGCTGACCACACACACACACACACACACACACACATCACAGCGGCGCAGGTGGTGGGCGCCAAGGCGCTCGTTGCAGTGACGCTGCCGCCCTACGGCTTTGCCGCGTCCAGCTGTACGCTCCTCCGCACCTTCGTACTCGTACGCATGCTAACGCGGCGGCTGCGTACCTGGTGGTACTACGACTAGTCGCCGACCTGGGCACATTGGCGAGCGACGAAGGCGAGCTCTCGGTGTGCGTGGGGCAGCAAGACGGCCTCACAGTGCTCGAGAACACGTTCATGCGCGCCGTGTTCCAGCTCTCGGGCGCGCTGGTTTCCCTCTACTACAAGCCGCTCGAGCGCGAGGTCCCTACCACAACGACAACCCACCACTTGTGCCGCTTTCATTCTCCGCATCGCATGAACTGTGGTGGTGGCGTCTACGCAGGTCGTGCCCGAGGGCTGTGTGGGCAACAAGCTCGTCCTGTTCGATGACAACCCGCAGTACTGGGACGCCTGGGACGTTGACGTGTACGCCTCACCTCCCCCCTCGTCGCCTTCTGCTCATCCTAAAGTGCTCGCCTGCGTGTGTTGTGTGTGTGTGTGTGTGTGTGTGTGTGTGTGTGTGTGTGTGTGTGTGTGTGTG
>CDFE01063140.1:31558-68211 GCA_000826465.1 Acanthamoeba mauritaniensis | reverse complement strand
TGTGTGTGTGTGTGTGTGTGTGTGTGTGTGTGTGTGTGTGTGTGTGTGTGTGTGTGTTGCTGATTAGCTACCACCTGGAGAAGCGCTTCGAGGTGGGACCGGCGGAGTCGATCACCGTCGTTGAGAAGGGTCCTCTCAGGGCGGCCATCGAGGTCATCTACAAGCTGAGCGCCACCAGCACCGTCAGACAGCGCATCGTGCTCACCGCCTTCTCCTCACGCCTCGACTTCCAGACTCACGTACGCCCCCTTCCTAGCGATTGCGTCTATTCTTTGGTGTTTGCGGTGCGGTGCTGTGTTGGTTGACACTCGCGCCGGCTTGTCCGGGGGGGGGGGTACGACGCGCAGGTGGACTGGCATGAGAAGCACAAGTTCCTCAAGGTGGAGTTCCCGGTCGACGTGCGCAGCTCGCAGGCCACCTATGACACTGCCTTTGCCCACATCCAGCGGCCCACCCACTTCAACACCACCCAGGAGCTCGCCAAGGTACACGCCACGACACACGACACGCACCACGACACAACGCCCTACACGACACCACACTTATCCCCCCACCCCATTCAGTTCGAGGTGTGCGGCCACAAGTGGGCAGACCTGTCGGAGTCGGGCTTCGGCGTGGCGGTCCTCAACGACTGCAAGTACGGCTACGCTACCCACGCCAACGTCATCCGCCTCTCCCTCCTCCGCTCCCCCACCTCCCCCGGTACCCTCCTGCCACTTGTTCGCCGGCCCGCCATTTTTGCCGCCGGCTCACCACGTGATACGTATGGCACAGACCCGACGGCGGACATCGGCGAGCAGGCGTTCACCTACGCGCTCTTGCCCCACGCCGACTCGTTCCAGACTGGCCGCGTCATCGAAGAGGCCTTCAAGCTCAACGTACGTCCACCAGGCCATCTTCATCTTCTGCACCACTGACCAGTACTGACCACCGCTCGCACAGGCGCCGCTTCTCACGCACGTCAGTGCGGGCGTGGCGGGCCTGGCGCCGTCGCTGGCTGCCAGCGCGTCGTCTGTGCAACAGCCGCGGGGCTGTCTGTTCTCGGTGAGCCACCCGTCGGTGGTGCTGGAGACGGTCAAGAAGGCCGAGGAGGCGGCGGGCGCTGCCGGGTCGTCGCTGGTGCTGCGCGCGGTGGAGTCGTGGGGCGGCCGCAGGAAGGTCTGCATCCACTCCCACCTGCTGCGCCTGGCGCGCGTCACCCGCGTCAACTTGCTCGAGGAGCCCGAGGCGGCGGCCGAACCGCTCGCGTGCACGGAGGAGGGCGTGATCGAGCTCGCCTTCAAGCCCTTCCAGATCATCACCCTCAAGCTCGACCTCCACTAGCCACCCAGCCCCTCTTACCATCATGCAACCGCGTTGTTACATTACATGCTGTGTGTGCGCAACACGTCGGCAACAACCGATTCAGTTGCTTCTTCTTCACGCCATGGTGTCGTCGGGTGCCGCCGAGGTCTCTACGTCCATCTCGCCTCGGTGGTGGCCGCTCTCCTGCTTGCCTTCTTCCTCCTCCTGGGCCTGAGTCGGGCCTTCGGGTGGTGGCATGGCCTCCTTCGTCTCCTCCACGGAGGTGGTCGCGTCCTGCGCCTCGGCCACTCGCTCCTCAGCTGCCTCCCCGCCACTCGCCTCCTCCCGCGCGTCTCTCATCTCGGCCTCGGCCTCAGGCTCGTGCTCCTCTCGCCGCTGCTCCTGCTGGTGCTGGTGGTAATCCACGTCGTGGGGCGGGTAGTGATGGTCTTCGTCGATGTAGCCGCCGTCTGTCGGGCGGGCCTCGCGCTTGATGCCCAGATACTCGAACAGGAACGGCGCGTTGTGCTCGTGCACCCGATCTGCAACCCTGTCCAGCAGCTGCAGAGATCGCACGCGCCCAGGTCAGCTTTAAGTGCATGTGCGTCTCGTGTAGTGTGCCAGGTGTTGGTGGTGGCGGTGGTGTGTGTGGTGTGTGCCGAGTGTGTGCCGTACCACTTCGTAGACGGGTCGGACCTTGTCCCGGTCGCGCACGTCGGCGGTGGCTTGCTGGAGATAATTGATGATTTCCTGCCGTGGTAGTTTTGTGGCCGCATCGCACGACACACACGAGCTTGAGTGTCGTGTGCGGGTGTGACATGTTGCGTGTGATGCAGGGAGCACGCGCACCTGTGACGAGAAGCGAGTGTGGCGCGCGAGGAGGTATCGGAGGAACTGCTTGTGGGTGGCAGGCGACGCGTGGATGTGGTGCACCAAAAACTCGTCGACTACCAGCGTGTGCATCGCCTTGTCCTACGTTGGCCCCAAACAAGCGGTGAGTGTCGTGTGTCGTGTGTCGTGTGTCGTGTGTCGTGTGTCGTGTGTCGTGTGTCGTGTGTCGTGTCAGTACGTTGGTGGCGAGGAGCTGTGTGACGAGCGATTGCACGAAGCAGGGCTCGTCGGCGAGTATGGCCCGGTCGATCTTGCCCAGCACCTGCTTCACCGAATCCGCGTCCTTGGCCTGCACGCGCGTCAGGACGTAGTAGAGCGCGACCTTGCGCGCGAGGGCGTTGGACTTGAAAATGGCTTCGAAGTCAGGATCGAGCTCCGAGGCGGGCTCGTCCTCCTCGGCCACCATGTCTTCCAGCATCTTGCGCGCCATGATCGGGAAGAATGTGCGCAGCACTTCCGTGTCCGCCTCGGGGATCTGCGTTGCATGTAAGTCATAGCGTGCGTACGTGTTCGTGTGTGTGTGTGTGGTGTCAACGGTAGAGGTACCTCAAAGTTCTGGTGTTCGATGATGTCGCGTGCGAGGAGACCCAGCGAGAGGAGTTGAGCTATGTACTTGAGGTTGGCGTTCTCCGATGGCAGTTTCTCTGTCGTTTTCCAATTTAAGCACCGACGACACAACACCCACCACTGGCACACGTTCCCGTACCTTGGTCCACGATCTCGTTGAGAAGGTTGAAGATGTTGGTGAGGAGCGTGTTGGTACAGTTGGGGTCGTTGATGATCATCGCCAGATCGCCCAGCACGGGGTCGCCCGCGGGGATGGCGTCGAAGTAGGTCTGCATCTCCTTGATGCGTCGCTCCTCGACGATGTGGTCGCGCACACATGCGTCCATGCACCACGCGAACTTGTGACATGGGTCGACATCGTAGATCTGTCGCAGTGTTGTGTGCGTCGCCAGTTAACTGAGTCCTTGCACGTGGTGTGTGTGTGTGTGTGTGTGTGTGTGTGTGTGTGTGTGTGTGTGTGTGTGTGTTGACGTACATCTGTGACGCCTCGATCGTGGAGGGCCATCAGCAGTTCGGAGCGCAGGCTACAGAAGTGGAGGTCCCGATTGGTTACGAACAGCGTGCGGAAGAAATGGAGCATCTGAAATACATGGCACACCGCACACGCACACGCCGCGACAACAAGATGCAACGCATACGAGTCATGGAGGATTCGTGACAATGTTAAGCGGTAGTGCTCCCCGCCTCGGTGGTGGTGCTTTACCTTGTTGTAGAGCCCGACCGACTTGCCGACGATCTGCACGAGCTGCTGAAGGATGTAGTTGTGCTCCCGCCTGTGACCACACAAACCAGAATGGTGCCGTGCATCGTGTCGTTGATCGTGTCGTGTCAGCTGGCAAACATGATAAGCGAGTGCGGTGGCAGTGGCGGCGTACCTGCGTCGGGGTGCGACCAGGTCCTCGGTGGAGATGAGCATTTCGTTGATGGGCGCATCGAGCTCGGTATTGATGTACTGGTTGAGCAGCGGGAAGACACGCCCCTTGAACAGGTCCTCGTCGATCTGCCAGATCTGTCGCTGGACCTGGATGGGGCAGATGGCGTAGATCTCGGGCTTGGCCCCGATCCTGCGCAGGTACGTGGCCGGGATGTTGGGGTGCCGCTTCAGGATGGCCAGGGGAATGTCCCGCAGCTCCTCGAGGCCTGGCCACAGCCACCATCACATGTGAGTGAGACGCGTCGTGTATGCGGTCGTGTGCGTGTGCGTGTGTGCGTGTGTGCGTGTGCGTGTTTACCAATGTAGGGGAAGGTGGTCTCGAGCAACCGCTCCAGGCCGTCGATGGGCAGGGAGTCAATGCGATCAGTAAGCTTGCCACGCAGCTGGGACAAGACGCTCACATACACCTCTGCGCGCGACACCTAGACCATACGTTTGCGGTGCGTGAGCACGACGTGTGTTGCGATGTGGAGTTGGATCGGTGTGTGTGTTTGCAAACAGCAAGGAAGCTAACCTTGTGCAGATCGAGAAGATCCAACACGGGCAACTCTGACCGCTTCCTAAGCGAGCATTAATAAGATTGTTAATAATCGTCTCAAAAATAAAAAAATAAATGGATTGTCTGCGTGAAAATCGCGAAAATCGAAAAATAAATAAATCAAAAGCGAATGAGCGAGTACTCGTCGTGTGGCAGCTGGAGGCCGTAGCTGTGTTGAATCTCTTCGAACACTTTTTTGGGGGGCTTGGTGCTGAGTTCGTTTCGAATGTGATCGCTCCCTACCTCGCCCACCAAAAACTTGCGACCGCCAGCAGGTGATGGCGGAGACGCGTAGACGCCCCTGGTGCTCGCAGACGCTCCCGTCGACAGTCCCTCTTCTCGTGGGCCCGCGATCGGCGCCCCATTGGCCGCCCGCGATGCACCTTCCATCTCCATCCCCAACAACAACTTGTTAATCTACTCTAAAATAAATCAACAAGAAATGTAATTGTTCTATTTTTTCCTTTTGCTTGTCGCTGCTCGCCGGCCTAACAAGGAGGATGGACAAGACGGCGGTGCGAGTGGGGCTCATCGCGGATCAGCAGCAGTTCGTGCCCACCGTCGCCGACTGGTGGTGGCACGAGTGGGGCGATTCCTACGTCGTACCACTCACCCCCCCCCCTCCCTACAAACAGCCTTTCTTTTTATAACAATATAATTAAATTATTACAATATAACCAAAATGCAAGATAAAATAAGTAAAACATTGGGTTTTTATTTTATTTTTGTTTGGTGTTTGCTGGGGACCTGGCCAGGACCTCGGGGTGCACAACAGGGACGAAGCGGAGGCCTACCTGCGCAAGAACTTCCTGCACGCCGACCGCATTCCGCTGTGCGTGGTGGCCTGGGGGACGGACGACGGCATGGGAGGTCAAGCCCGCGTGTGCGGCACGGTGTCGCTCGACGTGCAGGACCTCGCCATTCGGCCCCACCTCGGGCCGTGGCTGGTCAACACCTTCGTCCACCCCGACTTCCGGGGCCGCAGTACGCGCGACTCTTGACACTCGCGCGCGTGTGGTGTGCGGTGGCGTGTCTGTGTGCGGTGTGCGGTGTGCAGTGTGCAGTGTGCGATGTGGGCGTGTGCGGTGGGGCGTGTGCCGTGTGCGGCGTGCGGTGTGGGCGTGTGCGGTGGGGCGTGTGCGGTGTGCAATGTAGTTCGATTGATGGCTGACCATCAGCGGTGCCGCCACAGGCATCATGACGCTCATGCTCAACTACATCACCCAGAGGGCGAAGGATTTTGGCACCAAGGAGCTCTACCTGTGGACGCCCGACCCCAAGGTCGTGTCCATGTACAAGCGCCAGGGCTGGAAGGGTACGCTTCAGGAGCCCCGGCCTCACCGATTGTGTGCCATGCGTCCCTCGATTGACCTCCATTGGTGGACGGGCGGGCGGGCGCAGAGGTGGAGGCGGTGGAGTACCAGAAGGAGCAGATCACCATCATGAAGCTCGAGCTCGCTTCTTGGCCGCCGCGCAAGGACGCCGCCAAACTCTGACGTCGGTCACCTCCAGAGCGAAGCGTTCAACACCTTTTTTTCCGCAGGCGGGACCCAAAGTGTGTGACGAGAGCACGGTTGTTGCTGAATGTGGGCGTGCAATGTAATTAGCTTGGGTTGCAGTTGTTGGTTGGCGACCACCTAATTGTTCGGCATTGACCGCGTTCTGCCTATCTTCCCTCTTCTCTCTTTCGTTGATACCGGCGATTGTGACCGACCACCACTCGGTTGTATCGGCGTCAATGCAGGACTCCGCCCCACCCTATAAATGAACCACCCTTGCATTTACACACACACTCTCTCTCTCTTCGTTGTACCCAACTTACACTTACTTCACCTTCAACACATCATGCGCGTCGTCCTCGCCTTGTTCGCCGTCGTCTTCATTGCTTCAGCCCTGGCCAGCGGCCACTCCACCTCCTCCGAGGAGCAGATCTTCGCCCGATGGATGCGCACGCACGCCAAGTCCTACGCCACCGAGGAGTTGGGCCGCCGGTGGGCCGTGTGGCGCGACAATCACCGCTTCATCGAGGCCCACAACCGCCAGCCGAACAAGACCTTCACCTTCGCCATGAACCAGTTTGGAGATCTCACCGACCACGAGTTCCGCCAGCTCTACCTGGGCCACCACGCCTCCAGCAACATCGCGACGACGACGACGACCACCAAGATAGGCGCCACCGAGCCCAACACCCACGGCCTTCCCGCCAACTTTGACTGGACCTGGAAGGGCGCCGTGTCTCCAGTCAAGAACCAAGGTTCACCACGTCTCACAACACTTGAACACAGCGTTGCGACCCATTTGTTGACGAGCGCTGCATGGTGGTGAATGCAGGCAGTTGCGGCGCGGGCTGGGCGTTCGCTGCGGCTGCGGCGGCGGAGAGCGCTAACTACCTGAAGGGCGGCAGGAGCCTTGTGCCGCTCTCGGAGCAGAACCTGATCGACTGCTCGTCAGGCCGGCCCTACGGCAACAGCGGGTGTAGCGGGGGCAGCGCCGACACGGCCTTCGAGTACATCATCAACAACCGGGGTGTCGACACCGAGGCCTCCTACCCCTACCAGGCCGCCCTGGGCGTTTGCCGCTACAACGCCACCAACACCGGCGGCTCGGTCGTCAACTACACCCAGACCGCATCGGGCGACGACGCCGCGCTGCTGCAGGCGGTGGCCGCACAGCCAGTCGCCGTGGGCTTCGACGCGTCGGACCCGGCCTTCCGGTGGTACTCCGGCGGCGTCTACGGCGGCGGCGCCTGCTCGACCACCCGTCTCAACCACGCCATGGCGGTGGTCGGGTGGGGCGTGGAGGTGGCCAGCACCTACCACCTGACCTACTGGACCGTCAAGAACTCGTGGGGCGCCGGCTGGGGCGAACGCGGGTTCGTCCGGGTCGCGCGAGGCAGCGGCTCCAACACCTGCGGCATCGCCACCGCCGCTTCGTACCCCAGCGCGTGATGGCGGTGTGTGTGCGCACGCGTGAGCGACACAATGCAAGAAAAAGAGAGGTCTCTTTTCTCATTCCTTGGGCGAAGACGCTCCGACGAAGCAGTAGGAGAAGAGGGGCGACTTGGTGATCATGACGGTCTCCTGGTGGAACGCGGTGGTGTAGCTGTGGGCGATGGCCCGCAGCTTGCGGTCGTTCTCCCGCGTGTCGGGCATGAGGAGGAGCATCATCTTGCTGCGCTCCTTGGTGATGGCCCGCCGCGCCGGGCTGTACCACTGGCCCAGCGGGACGTCCATCACCGAGAAGCCCTGCGGGAAGCGCGGCGTCACCTCCCGGTCCAGGAAGGCCTCGAACTCACGATCGGCGATCTGGGTCGCCACCCCGGCCAGACCGCACTTGACGTCGAGCCCGAAGAAGACCTCGACCCGCACCTCGTACTCGTAGCACTCGCTGGCCAGCGCCGGGCCGTCGTCGTCGTTGTCGGGGTGGCCGGCCTCCGCAGTGTAGTCGGCCAGGACGAAGCCCGGCCCGAGGAGGGAGTCGAAGCGGGTCCAGTCCTTGACCTCCCCGCCCGCCAGCACCAGCACCTCACCGGCCGCCGCCTCCCGGCCCATCAGCACGGCGGCTGCGATCATCACCGCCAGCACCAGCCACGCCGCTGCTCCCCGTCTGGTCTCCATTCTCTGCGGTCGTGCTCGGCCACAACGCCTCGGCGAGTCCTCCGAAGGTGTGTGCAATTGGTGACGTCACCTTGCTGACGTCACTAAAGGCCCTTTAGTTTGGTGAGCGAATGTCCCATTGGCCCCCGATCTCGGCGGTGCCCCAACAGAGCCCTGTGTGGGAAAGGCGAGCACCACGAGGTCTTTAGCTCCAACGCGCCCCACTCCCCAACATCATGAAGCAGGCCACGGTTGCCGTTCTCCTCTTCTTCTTCGCCCTTTCGGCCCTGGCCTCCCGCCGTACTTCTTCGCTTTCGTTCTTTTCCTTTCGTTCTTTGTTTTCATGCCCTGCCCCAATACTCGCCACCCACGTCGCAACTAACTTGCATCATCTTGTGTTAACCTCTCATCTCATCTCTCCTCTTTTGCGATGGGCAGAGCATCTTGCGCCACTCTCTGTGGCCGAGGATGCGTCGCAGCGCATCCAGGGCGAGTACCTCGTCCTCCTACGCGATGGCCTCACCCGCCCCCTCTGTACCCCACCCCATCCCCGAAATAATTCTTTGTTTTAGTTAAATTATTATCATTTATTAATTGCAATTAATACTAAATTTGTTTTCTCACATTCTCATTCGCCAAAAAAACAAAAAAGTCGAGATGCAGGTGGTCGCGCTGAAGTCGGCCTTGACCGCGGCTGCCGACGGCAGCGAGCTGAAGCGCACCTACGCCATCGGCGACAGCTTCTACGCGCTCCACCTCAAGCTCACCCCGGCGTACGCCCAGCAGCAGCGCACTCACCCAACCGCACATGTGCGTTTGACGCGTGCGCACACACACACTCATCAACCGCACACGCACACGCACACGACACGCAACAGTTCGCTGGAGAAGATCAGGTCGCACCCGTATGTCGCCCTCGTCGAGGAGAACCAGGCTGTCCACGCCAACCAGGTGTGCAACCAGCAGAACGACGTCATCTGGGTACCCCACCACCACACCATGGTGTCTCAACGACGCACCGGCGCAAACCGGTCCTAACCTTGTGGTCGTCTTATCGTCGCGCGACAGAACTTGGGTCGCATCGACACGCACGACATCGATCTGGTGGACGACAACTACAAGTACAGTCATGCCGGGCAGGACGTCAACGTCTACATCATCGACACGTACGTCCACCAAGCAGAGAGAGTCGGAAGTGACACACTTTTCGACGCGACATGACACGACACTCAAACACGACACACACCAGTGGCGTCCAGACGACCCACGTCGAGTTCGGCGGACGCGCCGAGTGGGGCACCAGCTTCGCGGATGACGGCGTCGACGACAAGGATTGCAACGGCCACGGCACCCACGTCGCCGGCACTGTCGCCGGAGAGCTCTATGGTGTCGCCAAGAACGCCACCATCATCGCCGTACGGCGCACCCCACCACATACCTGCGTGCACGAAGCTCATCAGCTCCTTCTTCTCCTTCTTCTCCTTCTTCTTGCAGGTCAAGGTGCTGGGCTGCACGGGCAGCGGCACCTACGAGGGCGTCATCGCCGGTATCGACTGGACCGTGACCGACGCCAAGAAGCGCGGCCGCCCCTCCGTCGCCAACATGTCCCTCGGCGGAGGCAAGTCGACCATCGTCAACGCCGCCGTCGCCGGTACTTTTTTTCTTTTTATTAATATTATATTATCGTTATTACCGTTTATGAATTATTTGATTAATGCCAATAATTCGCAGCCGCTGTGGACGCGGGCGTGACGTTCGTGGTGGCCGCCGGTAACGAGAACACCGACGCCTGCTCGCGCAGCCCTGCGAGCGAGCCCAAGGCCATCACGGTGGCGGCCACCACCGTCGTGGCCGGCGCCAACGGTGCCTCGAAGGACCGCCGCGCCAGCTTCAGCAACTTCGGCAAGTGCGTCGACATTGCGGCGCCCGGGCAGCTGATCAAGGCCGCCTGGATCGACCAGGCCGGCACCCCGCCCAACACGGCCTACAACACCATCTCGGGCACCTCGATGGCGAGCCCCCACGTGGCCGGCGTCGCTGCGCTGGTGCTGAGCCAGTACCCCAAGTTCGCGCCGGCCGACGTCGAGGCCGCCCTCTTCGACGTCGCCACGGACGGCGTGATCGACCTCGCCTGCTCCAGCCTCAGCTCCGTCTGCCCCTACACGCCCAACAGGCTCCTCTACACCAACTGCTGATGTCGATGTGCGTGCGTCCCAGCCGACGACGACGATCGTGATGGTTGTGTTTTAGCAGCGGCAGCTCGATGGTTGCCTGAACAACAACAACGCGCTGCAGCTTTGTGCACACTCTTGCTCGACCGTGTCTGTATTACGTGAGGGGCGAGACATGTCTCCTTGAAGAAGAAGAAGGAAGACGCACCAAGAGTGCGGCTACTGCACGTTGACGACGACGTCGTGGATGGCGGCGGCCATCTTGGGGATGTTCTTGCTGCTGAGGCCGGCCATGGAGATGCGGCCGTTGGTCATCATGTAGACGTGGTGCTTCTTGATCATCACCTCACACTGGGCCTTGGTGAGGCCAGTGTAGGAGAACATGCCGATCTGGTCGATGATGTGCTCCCACGTGCCGGGAGTGCCGTTCTTCTTGATTGCGTCGTACAGCTCGTGCCTCATGCGCTTGATGCGGTCCGACATCTCCTTGAGCTCCACAAGCCTGTTGGTGGTTGGTTGTCAGCAATGTTCTGTGAACACACACCACACACCACTCAATGATACCATTCGTTGTAGAGGGACTTGTCGCTGAGAATCTTCGAGACCAGGCGGGCGCCGTGGAGCGGCGGGTTCGAGTACATCGGACGGATGATGGTCTTGAGCTGGCTCTTGACGGCATCCGCGGTGGCCGCGTCCCGGCACACGATGTTCAGCGCACCGATGCGCTCGGCTGTTGTTTGACAAACCGTCACCACGATTGGATTGGTGAGACAACACCGCGGGTTGGAAGGTAGTGGGGGGGGTCATCACCATAGAGACCGAGGTTCTTGGCGTAGGACTGCGAGGCAAAGAGCTCCATGCCCCTGGCGATGGCCATGCGCGCGGGAGCCGCATCCCGATCGAGATCACCGGTGGCGAAACCCTGCGCACGCCGATTGCTGTTAGACCACCTGGCAGGTGTAGGGCACAACAGCAGCAACAACAACGTATAGCTTTGGGTTCGGCGTACCTGGTAGGCGGTGTCGAAGAAGGGCAGGTGACCCTTGGCCTGGATGACGTCGAGGATGGCCTCCCACTGCTCGAGCGTGGGGTCCACGCCGGTCGGGTTGTGCGCACAGGTGTGGAGAATGAACACGGAACCATTGGGAGCCGCCTGGTTGCACAACGCCAGAAGCCATCAGGGCAACAGGCCCACCCAAGCAAGCACAAGAAGAAAACAGATAAAAGATAAAGTTAGCAGACCTTGAGATCGCCGATGAAGCCCTCGAAATCGAGGCCGCGCGTCTGCTCCTTGTAGTAGCGGTACTTCCTCACGTCGGGCATGTGCGCATCCTTGAAGATGTTGGTGTGGTTGCCTGTCATGCACGGCGCACCCACGTCAGCACTTAAGGTATCGCGATATGGGAGGTTCGATAGATGCTGGTACCCCAAGTGGGATCGGAGATGTAGACCGGGGTGGCAGCGCCACCGGGGGCGAAGCGAGCGAGGAACTCGGCTCCGATCCTGAGCGCACCGGTGCCAGACAGGGCCTGCACGGTCGCCACCTGCCGAGCTCAACGAAGAAGAAAAAGAACGTGCAGTGAGTCGCCCCGCAAGCGAAATAAACGGAACAATAAATTCGCAAATAAAAATAAGAATAAAATAAAAGAGGAAGCGGCCGAACCCTCTTCTCGGCGAGGGCGGGCGAGTCGGCGCCGAAGATGAGCTTGGCGGTGTGGGCGGTGAAGTCGGGCAGACCTTCGATGGGCAGGTACTCCTTGTTCAGGCTCGCATCGTTGGCCACGAGCTGCTCCACCTGTTCGCGTTGAATGCGAAATGGAAGTGTGTGTGAGACAACCAATTCAATCGATTTCCATTGTTGAGATGCGATGGTGATGATGATGGCACAAGCGTAAAAAGAAGAAGATTGGTGGGCCACCTTGCGAACGACGTTGAGGACGAGGGGGAGTCCCTCCTCCGTCCGGTAGGCGCCGACGCCGAGGTTGAGCTTGTCAGTGCTGGGATCGGCCTTGTAGGCCACGTTGATGCCGAGGATGGGATCCTCAGGGGCCACAGGCACGTTGCTAATGTACTGGCTCATCTTCTTGCTGCTGCTGCTGCTGCACTCGTTGGGAGAAACAATGCACGAATTGACAATGCGGCGCACGCTCTTCTTGACGCTCGATTCCGTGTGGGACATTCACACAATCAGCCGGCTGCGATTGATCGAGTGCAGAATGAAACAGAAGCACGAGGGAGCCCTCAAACGATGAGAAACACACAAAAAAAAGATAAAATAAATATAAATAAAAATAATCAAATTCATCTTATTATTTTTATTGTCGCACGACGTGTCGTGTCGTGTGCGACTTACTGGCAGTAGCCGTTCATGATGGGCGAGGCGCCGACGCACCGGGTGCAGAGGCCCGTGCAGTCGTTGGAGGTCTGGCACAGGTTGTTGCAGTTGCACGACTGCATGGCGCCGCAGGTGCAGCTCATCGACGGGCACATGAGGCGCGCGTTGAACGCGGCCGAGCACAGGATGAGCGACTGGCACAGCTTGAGCGGGAACTGGCCGCTCAGCGAGTTGTAGGCCACCCAGAGCGAGGTGAGCGACAGCGACGCCAGCCACTCGGGCACCGGGCCGGTGAGCCGGTTGCTCTCGAGATCGAGCTCGGCCAGGCCCGTCAGGTGCTGGAACGAGGCCGGAATGGTGCCGCCCAGCTGGTTGTTGCCCAGGTAGAGGTAGGCCAGGCTCGTCGAGTTGGTGCCCAGCGGGGGGATGGCGCCGCCCAGGTGGTTGTGCGACAGGTCCAGGGTGCTCAGGGACTGGATGTCGCCCAGCGAGCGCGGGATGCCGCCGATGAGCATGTTGCCGCGGAAGTGGAGGCCCTCGATGTAGGGCACGTTGCTGATTGAGGCCGGCAGCACGCCGCCCAGGCCGTTGCGGTCGAGCTTCAGCTTGATCACATACCCGCCCGCGCACGTCACTCCATACCTGGACAGCAACAACGCAGAACATGATGTCTGAATTTTTAAGTCCGGACACGAGATAGTGGCTCTCTCCGAGGGGGGGAGGCTCTCACCAGGGGCTGTTGCCGGCCTTGCGGCCGCAGGGGTCGTCGTTCTGTGAGGCCCAGCCGGTGTTGTTGATCCAGTTGGGCCCGCCGGTCGACTGGTACAGGTCGTAGAGGGCCTGCACCTGCGAATCGGCCTGCGCGTCGACCACGCGCGCCTGGGCACCGACCGCCATAAGGCCGACCACCGCGAGCACGAAGGACAAGAACAGGTAGCTGCGTTGCTGCATCTTAGAGCCGACAAGACAAAGAAAAGGTCCCGCCCCGACAAGGAGAGCTGCCTTTTCTGTGCCGGTTTCTCTTGCTGGTTAAATGCAGTTGCAGTCCCACAATGAGAAAAGCACAAGCCAACTGGCAAGACCAAGAGAAGCTGATTGCTGTGTCAGATCAGATGGGAGATGTGTGAGAACATGAGGGGAGCCTACAGCCAGTGCTGGTTGATACCCAGTGTCAAGCTGAGTGTTGTCACTATCAAGTGACAGCACAATACCATCCAAAAAAAAAAAAATTGAAAACTGGTCAGTTGTTGCCCTTTTGCATGGTGGTGCTGGATGTACCAGATGAACATGAGGCACAAACAAGAACATGGTGAAGTGTAGAGTGTAGGTAGGATTGTCAATCTATTTTACAAACAAAGAATAAAACTACTGCTTCCAAGAACGAGTACTAACTACTGAGGAGAGAAGCCCCGCATGGCTTCCGCGGCTGAGAAGAGGGAATAGATGAAGATGACATGACGAATTGGAGAGTACTCCCCAAATCGCAAAACTGAGCTATAAAGAAAGAGCACGAAGAAGAGATAGGACAAACACAAGAGAGAAGAAACAAACAACAGAGGAACAAAGACCAAAAGATCGACGCATACAACAGAAGAGGAAGGACACGTAGAGAAAAGTGAAAGGAGAGAGGTGGGTTAAACAAACGTTGGAAATCCAGGAGGGGTTTTCTACGTACTTGGTGTGATGCATCAGCGATCGCTCACATTCCGTAGCTTCCGTACGACTGCTGCTGGATCTGAATCTGCTGTTGCTGTTGCTGCTGCATTTGCTGCGGCTGCATCTGCGGTTGCTGCTGCTGCTGGTATTGCGCGAGAAGCATGCTGTGAGTACAATGCCAAGAGAAAGATGCTAACTGTCGGCTGGCGTGTGCAGGGGCGTACAAGTTGTTGCTGTGGCCAAGCTGTGGGAGTGAACGAAGAACAAGCGTTGATGGTTAGTTGATGATCGTGGTTGCGAGAGGTGAGTAATAGATAGTAAGCACCTTGTTGCTGCTGCGGATAGGAATAGGCCTGCTGTTGGGCCACCGGCTGCTGGTACCCGGCGTAGGTACCGTAGCCGGACTGCTGGGCCGCCGCCGGGTAGCCGTAGACCGACTGTGCCTGATGCGCGGGCGCTGCGGGCTGCTGATGGGACCACTGGTTGCCATAGTATCCGCCAGCGTTCATCTGGTAGGGATCCTGGTAGTAGCCGCCCGACTGCTGGTAGACGCCACCTGCTACATACAGTGTGCGTGTGGTCAGAACGCGACCTTGAGTGACACAGCACATACTCGTCGCAAGCAAGTGCTGGACCGGTACCAGACGGAGGCTGTGTCGAGGGGTAGGCCGATTGGGAAGGCGGTGGCGCTGTTTGATGCTCATACGGGGAGGACTGGCCCTGATGGGGCGGCCGGTCGAGCAACCCGCCTGGCCGGCTGCCCACACCCATCCCCTGGTGGTGCATCGGCGCCTGCTGGTGCTGGTGCTGCATGCGCATGCCGCCGCCGCCGCCGCCACCCATTCCTGGTCCCTTCCTGAACGCGTCGCCGACATTCATCTGCACATAGACAATTGTCGTTGTGAGTCGGGGGTCGTGTCATGTGGCATGTCTGGCATGAACGAACGTTCTTGCCCATCAAGGGTATGGTCCCCATTCGCTTGACAGCGGCGGCAGTCTCCGGGTTGGCGAAGGTGACAAACCCGTATCTTGGCGTGCACAGGATCATGTCAACTAACAAATACAAAGAGCGGGGGGCATGTAGAGCGGTACCCTTTCGATTTGCCGGTCTGCTTGTCCATGATGAGCTTACACTCGATCACGGGGCCGTAGTTGTTTTCGAAGAAACTGTGCAGCGTAGCGTCATTGACCTGTCATGGGGAGGGGTGGTTTGATTTCCATTTACGATTTAAAAATGTCAGAACAAATCGGCAGGCTTGACCTTTACCGATCGCGTACCTTCCAGCTAACCCCTCCCACAAACACTCTATGCTCGCCAAGCGAATCTGAGCCTTCCATTTGAGCTGCGGGGTCAGTGGCACAGCAGTCCCGGTTCGATCAGAATGATAAAATTTCTTTTCTTCTTTTCCTTTTTCTTCAGGTTTCACAGCCGAAAAAGAAGAAAGGGAAATGTATTTTCCTGACAGTTGCTTGAAATGGCCGGTTGGCGGACATTTTGTCTGGGCATTTGCGAACTAAAAAGAGAACAAACCAACTTCCACACCCAGCTCATGGAGGCCACTGCACCACAACACCGAGAGATAACCGCAGAGGACTTGGGCTTCCTCGCACAGTACTCCGCCTTCCTTGGCAAGGATCAAGCAGTGCCAGCTGACGAGCGCGAAGAGTGCCTGCGCCAGCATGTGCTGCACCTGTGGCACACCTGCCTGGGCGAGGTGAAGTCCCCGCTTCCTTTGGCTTGCTTTTGTGGTACTTGTGCCAACGCGTTTACTATGCGACCTGTGGCCATGTGGCTGTGACCGCCCACATCATACAGGCCACGGTCCTGTACAGGTGCGTGCGCGAGCTGATGTTTCTGCGCCCCCGAATCGAGCGGCACTTCCACTACCCCGAGGTGCTGGCCACCGTCAAGTCTGCCGACCCCCACGCTCGCTACTTGGTGTGTTGGATTCCCTTTTGCAGGCGCGACGTGGTGCATTCGTGGTGCGGTGCTGATGTAGCCTGGGCGTTTGGCCATGAGGGTGCAGGATCTGGGTTGCTGCTTTGGCACCGACACCAGGAAAGTCGTTGTTGATGGGTGGAAGCAAGAGAAGGTGGTTGCTGTTGATGTTATTCCCGACTTCTGGTTCGTACTCCTTCGCGATCGCATGCACTCACATGTTGATCGATGGTGGTGGCGATGGCGGTGGCGGTGGTGTGAACTCAGGAACTACGGCCTACAGCTGTACGAGGACGCTGCAACAATCAAGGTGGAGACCCTCATCGGTGACGTCACATCCGATTCTACGTTCATGGAATCCTTGGTGGCTGATGGACAGTTCGCGCACGTGTGGACCGGCGCCGTGTTGCATGTGCTCACCGAGGCCAAGGTGGAGGCCCTCCTGCGCAGCGTGTTCGCCATGTTGCGGCCGGGCGGCAGCTACTTCGGCACGTGCGTGGGTACCAGCGGCCAGCCCAGCGACTGGCAGCCCGAGTACCGCAACCGCGGCCAGGCCTACCTGCACACCGCCGAGTCCCTCAAGGAGCTGCTCGAGCGCATCGGCTTTGTCGAAGTCGTCGTGACCGAGCAGCCCGCACGAGCCCTAGCGCCCTTGCAGGTAGGCTGTGATTGTTGAGATCGATCCCTATGTGCATGTAGCTCGTGAGCTCATCAGCGACGCACGCACTGGTCTTACGACTCTCTTGCACAGGAGGACGCGGCTGATCTGGCCATACCCTCCAGCTTTTCGGCAGTGATCGCCAACCAGAGCCTTTGGTAAAAGAAATATGATTTTCTTTTCCATTTCTTGTATTCATCAGCCTGTTCCGTTGATTTCAATTGCTTGGCGGGATGGAGGAGAAGGAGGCGCGGAGAGGGGCCAGCCCCGCACCTTCGCACGCGAAGGAAGATGAGGACGCTGGAAAGAGCAGCAAAATCGAGGCGAGTGGTGAAAAAATCGACAGCAGGCATGGGGGCGACGATCGGGCCTCGCCCAATGGCAAAGCCGAAAATGGAACAGAACGGCGCAAGGACGATCGCGAGCGACGGGATCGCAAGGATAGGTCGGGCGACAAGGATAAAGATCGGGACAGGGACAGAGATCGTAAAAGGCGAAGCCGCGAACGTGATCGCAGTGATCGAGATAAAGACAGAGATCGTGACAGGGACAGGGATCGAGATCGAGACAGGCGGCGCAGCCGTCGTAGCCGCAGCAGGGACAAGGACAGGGACAGGGACAGGAGCGAGCGCAAGAGGCGTAGCCGCAGCCGCGATCGCGAAAGGCGACGAAAGACGCGGTCCCGCAGCAAGAGCCCGCGCGAGAGCAAGGATGACGATCGCAAGCGGCGGAAGAGCGGGTGGGATTCGGTCGCGCCGAGCCTCCTGGGGACGGCGGGCGCCCCCACTCCAACTCTCCCTGCTGCTTCTGTGGGCGGCACAGGTACGCGCTTGCTACTTGGATTCGAATCTATTCTGTTTTAATTCGACATGGGATTAGACTGCTAGACCTTAATTCCTCACTACTCCAATCCTTGAAGCAGAGGGGTCGGCAAGGCCCATCCCCATGCCACTCCCCATGGCCATGCCCAACCCGTTGGCACAGCTGAAGCCGGGCATGATGAGCCCCCTGCAACTGCAGCAGGTACGAGCCACCTGAGAGACCACCAAGGCGTCGTGCTGCCCTCTCCTTCATTCTTACGGGCTCTCTTTGCTGCGAACGTGCAGGCGTTCCTCCAGCAGCAGCAGTTGGCGCTGAAGGCGGCAGCCAGTGCCCCCAGCAACCAGCAGCTGGCCTGTCGTATCTATGTCGGCTCGCTTAACTTCGAGCTCTCGGAGGAGGACATCAAGACCGCGTTTTCCCCCTTCGGTCCGGTCAAGAGTGTCTCGCTCACCAAGGTCGGTGTTGCTCTCTTACACATGAACTCAGCCCACGCCCACTCACCATGTGCGTTCTTTCCCTCTCTCACACAGGATCCGCTCACACAGAGGTCGAAAGGCTTTGCCTTCGTCGAGTATGCCTACCCCGACGCGGCGACGGCTGCGCTCAAGCACATGAACGGTTTCATGCTGGCCGGCAGGTATGCCTTCTTTCTCTCTTTCTCTCTGCCTTTCGCACTCCCCCACCTCTCCTAATAACAAATAACGAAGAAGCTGCCACCTGGTGCTAGTGAGCATGCATAACCTTCTCTCTTTCTCTTCTTCTCGTTTGCTACATGTTTCTTTTCCTCTTCACTCTTTGCGCGCTTCCTCCATTTCCGCGGTTTACATATGTAGCTTACCTCTCTTCCCGCCGCAAGACAACTCAAAGTGGGTCGGCCCCACACTCCTGGCGCGGGGTTGCCTGGAATGCCTGGAATGCCTGGAGTCATGATGCCCGGGCTGTCGCCCTTCCCTCAACTCAACCCATCTCTCCCAGTGATGAATCCTTCCATCCTGCTCCAAGCCAACGCCGCCATGGAAGCGCAGAAGGCTGCCGCTGCGGCGGCCAGTGGTTCACAGCCGACGCCGGAGATGATGCAGGAGTTTACCAAGCTCACCGGCAAGACCGCCGCCGATGCCACCGCCAGCAACCGCATCTACGTGGGCTCCATTCACTGGGACCTCACCTCGGACGACATTAAGACCATCTTCGAGGCCTTTGGCACCGTCAAATCCTGCGTGCTTATGGTACACCCGCCTGCTGCTCTCTCGGCCTTGTTTTTATTCGCTGCTGGCGTGTTCACTCCCTTGCGTGTGCACCATTTAGCCGAACCCCGAGACCGGCAAGCACAAGGGCTATGGCTTCGTCGAGTACGAGGAGAGTAAGTCGGCCGAGGAGGCGATCCAGCAGATGAACGGATGGGACCTCGGCGGCCGGCCGATTAAGGTGGGCCGGGCCATCTCCAGCGCGCCCATATTGCCCACCCCGGGCGCCGGGCTCCTCAATCCGTCGGGTCTGCCCTCGCCCATGCTGGGCGGCTTCCCGATGCCAGGAATGCCTGGCCTGCTGCCCGGAATGATGCCCGGCATGCCGCTCGGCCAGCCGGGCTTGACCGCGGGACAGCACCTGTCGTCTGCATCGGCCATCGCGCAGGCCATTGCCAATAAGAAGGTCGAGGAGTCGCTGAGTCACGAGGAGAACCTCACCCTCAGCACCCCCAACCAGCGCTACGCCCTTATGCAAAAGCTCGCTCGCGGCACTATCGCCGGCATCAAGGTACACCTCTCTAGGGCGCAATGCGTGTTGTGCTGTACTGTACTGTGCTGTCTGCTGACACTACGGCCTCTCCGATTGCCTCTGTAGTCGTCGCGTTGTGTGGTCCTCAAGGACATGGCGGGTCCCGAGGACGTCGACGACGAGCTCGAGGGAGAGATCACGGACGAAGCCAGCAAGTACGGCATCGTCGAGCGAGTCGTCATCTATCAGGAGCGGCAGTCGGAGAAGCCCGGCGACGTGATCATCAAGATATTTATTCTCTTCCAGAGCGCCGACCGTACGCCTCCTTCCGCCCACGCCCACAACACCCATCATCACTGGCTGATTGTTGCTTTGAATCTTTGTGTTACGACAGAGGCACAAAAGGCGTTGACTTCGCTCAACGGCCGCTGGTTCGGAGGTCGTCAGATCAAGGCCGCGTTCTACGACGAAAAGAAGTTCCTTGCCGAGGACTACTCGGAGGACTAGTCACTCAGACCAGACCACGACGTGCAGCAATACCGGTACCTTCACTCAAGCTTGTCGTCTCTTTCTCTGCGCGGCGTGAACAAAGCAAAGTGCCGCTGTAACTTCCGCCTTCTTAAACATTGACCCTACGGTAAAAGGGAAAAGAGCACGGAGAAAAGGAAAAGAACGCTGAAATTATTTTCGGGTAAAATATTCTGCGAAGTCTTTGTTGTAGACATCCCCCAGCCTCAAAAAGCGGAAGCGAGGCCCTCTTTTTCACTTTTATTTGTTGCGCTCCTTCGCTTCACGACCGCACCGGCCACCGCCTCGTCCGCGTGTGTACTGCTGGTTTGTGTGGTTAGTTCGGTCGAAACTTTATCTTTCGTCTAAAGAGAGAGAGAGAAATCGAATTGAATGGAGGCGCCGCAGCAGGGTAGAAAGCGAGTGGTGGGTGGTGGTCGTTCTATTGCGCGAGGGGGTGGTGGTGGTGCGGCTACTGCTGACGAGGCCAAGTACTTCACCGACGAAGTGCGCGCCCATCTGAAGGAGCACGGCTGGGCCCGGCTGAAGAGCGTCGTGCCCAAGGAGGCCACCGCCGCGTTCAAGGAGGGCGTTGAGACCTACTTCCGCCTGTGGGACGAGGAGCTCACCTTTGACAACCCCAAGGCCTGGGCCGCGTCCAAGCTGCCGGCCGGCTCCATCCACGGCATCAACAAGATCGGCGGCCACGCCTGGTTCATGTGGCACCTGCGCCAGCGGCCCGAGGTGGTGCAGATGTGGGCCGAGTACTTTCGGTGCGAGCCCGCCAAGCTGCGCGTGTCGTTCGATGGGTTCGGCCTCTACCTGGCCCAAACCGCGCGCCGCGCGCAGGGCAACTGGGCGCACTTCGACCACGGCACCGCGACCAAGCCCTTCCAGTGCCTCCAGTCCGCGGTGGTGATGGAGGACTGCGACGGCGACGACGACGGCGGGCTGGTGGTGTGGGACAAGTCCCACCGCGCGCACGACGGCTACTTCCGCGTGAACGGCCTCGAGTGCAAGGACAACTGGCACCTCTTCCCCTTCGCCCAGCGCGACGGCGACGGGGCCAAGCTGCGCAACGAGCGCCAGCCCTTCATCGCCGAGATCGAGCGCGACGGCCGCCGATACCTTGACGACGACGACCCCGAGCGCCACGCCGACGCGCCTGTGCCGATGCGCCGCACGCGCGTGCGGGCCAAGGAGGGCGACGTGCTGGTGTGGTACTCGGACACGGCCCATCAGAACGACGCGCCGGGGCCAGACGGGCGCGACCGCATCGTGGCCTACGTGTCGATGGCGCCCGTCCAGCACGTGCTCAAGCGCGAGTTCGTGTCGCGCCGGCGGGCGTTCAACGATCGCGCGACGTCGAGCCACTGGGCCGCGTGCGGCTTCAAGCGCAACGGCATGCCGCGCACCTACACGACAGCGGCGGCTGTCGAGTTCAAGGCGCGGTACCAGGCGCACGTGGATCGGCTGCCGCCGATGGAGCTGACCGAGGTGGGCAAGCGGCTGGCGGGCCTCTACGACGAGCCGCACGACATGCCGCCCGTGCTGCCTAAGAAGGTGAAGACGAAGACGAAGACGAAGACGAAGACGAAGACGACGAAGAATGAAGAAGACGACGAAGTAGAAGAGGGAGAAGAGGGTGAGAAGAATGAGGAAGAAGAAAAAGAAGACGAAGAAGAAGATGATGAAGAAGAAGAAGACGACGAGGAGGAGGAGGTGAGGGAGAAGGAGAGGGCGAAGAAGAGGAAGCTGGTGGCGGCGAGGGGGTCGTCGTCGGAGAAGACGGCGAAGGGGCGGCTGCAGAAGAAGCTGAAGCGGACGTCGGCACCCAGCAAGAAGAGGAAGGGCAGGTGAGGTGGTGGTAAAGTACTTGCGCGGCGTGGTGGCAAGGCAGAGAGAGAACGTGTTGACGAATTTATAAAAAAAAAACCAATAAACATACCTTCACCACCATCATGATCGTACGTAGTCGAGGGTGTGGGGGCGTGGTCAGTCGGCCAACAGGTCGGTGCTGCGCGTTTGCTGGAGCCGTGCGAGTAGGGGATCGGCGTCGTCGAGGAATCGCTCGGCCAGCGCCACCGCCGACTCACCTGCGCGCACGAGTGTGACTCGATGAGCCCCAACGAGCAAGGCAATGGCCAAATAGTGCTAGAGCGCACCCCGGCGATTGACGAAGTGCGCCAAGGCGCCAGCGTCCAGGAGCTCCTGGCGGTGTGTGAACCACGTCAGCCAAGCTCGGTGTGGTAGTACACTGGAATGAAGAGGACAACCGACCTGAATGAGCTGCGGGTAGTCGTCTCCGCGGATCAGGTTACGACAGGCGGCGATGAGCGGCGTGGTGCCGTCCTGATCGCGCAGGTTCACGTCCGCCCCTCGCTGCAGCAGTGACCTGTGCACGCGTTCCGTGATGTGGTGGTGAGGCTGAAAGAAATAGTGTAACATTTGCCCTTTGGAGGCCAAGATGTCGCAACGTACCGCACGATGGCGAGGTGACCGTTCTGGGCTGCCAACTGCAGTGGCGAGGCCTCACCAGAAGTCTAGTGTGTGCAGGCAGACGTGTCGTGTGTCGCGTGTGGCGTGTGTGTGGAGTGAGGCCGGTTTGGGGCCGAGGGGGAGAATACCGGGTACCAGGAGGTGGACATTCGCGCCTCGCTCCAGCAGCAGCTCCGCGGCCTCGGCAAACCCGTGGCAGCAGGCCAGCAGCAGTGCCGTGCACCCGTCGTCCCTGCAGACGAACCGCGCGCAAAGGCGGGGCGAGTTGGGTGCGGGGAGATGAAGTGTGGAGCGCGCCGCAGGCTTGCCACGCACCCTTGGGCGTTGATGTCGACCCCGAGGTCCAGCAGCCGCCGTGCGACGCCCGCCACGTTGGGCGCCTCGTAGGCGGTCGACGCCGCATCGCACGCTCGGATCAGGGGCGTGTAGCTGGCCTTTAGGCTTCTGCGGTGGTACGGGCGCACAGCCTGGAGTCAGACATGGCACGCATTCCAAGGCCAAGGCCAAGGCCAAAAGGCGTACATCTGCTGTGGGTTGGCGCCCGCAGCGAGCAGGAGGTCGACTATCTCGAGGTTGGCCTCCAGCGCGGCACTGTGCAGAGGAGGCAGCGCCTCTTCCCCGTCAGTGTTCACCTGCACGCACGCACGCAGATACACGCACGAATAACACGTCAATGGCGCGATCGCGATGGCCAACCCGGAGCTAGTGGAGGTGCCATCGTACGTCGGCGCCGGCTTCGAGGAGGAATTGGACCAGCTGGGCGTTGTTGGAGATGACGGCGAGGAGGAGCGGCGTGGTGCCGCCCAGGTTGGTCGCGGGATTGACCCGGGCGCCGTGCCGAACCAACATGCGGGCTTGTTCCAGCGAGCCCTGTCTGCAGGCCATGTGCAGCGGCGTCACTGCATCGGCATACGACACACGACCGCACACGACGCATGAGTCTCGGGTCGAGTTTCATATCAACGAACTCGACTGAGTGTACGTACCGCCGGGCGTCTCGAGCGCAGCGCCAGCCAGAATCAGGGCCTCGGTGATCTCGGGTGTCGAATCGGGCATTCGCACGGCGATGTGCAGCGCACACGGGTCTGTGGGCCGCAGCACACAGACAGCCAACAGTTTCAGTCAATTTAGCAGCGATGGAGAGTGGGAGCTTGAGGTGCTGCGGGCGCTGCGCAGCGCACGGGCAGCGGGCGTAACTGTTCGGTAGCGGGTTGGATGCGTTGGGGTCGGCGCCGGCGTCGAGCAAGGCGCGCACCAGGGGGAGGCTCTTCATGGCGGCCTGCGTGAGCGGGTTGAAGCGCGCCTGGCTGTGCTTTCCGGAGGCCAGCGCGGCCCGCTCTAATCGTTGTAACAAAGAGACAAGACCGTCAAAGAGCGAAGACGATGAATTAACGGTCTCGCGTCGGGGGGGAGGCAAGAACGAAGCCGTGGGAACGAAGGATGAGGTTTTGCCATACCCTTAGGCGACGCGCAGCTGGCCAAGATGCGCTGCACCTCCGCCAGGTTCCCCTCGCGCACGGCCTCGTCGAGGTTGTGTCCGACGTCCATCTTCAGCAGTTGGTCTGTGCCCAGGGCGTGAGAGGACTTCTTGGAATGAGTTGGTTCCGCCAATGAGAATGCAGCTTAGTACAAAGCGGTTAAAAAGTATTGTTCCTCTAAATTGCTACTCTGCGGCGCACACGCGTCAGCCGTGCGAGCTGAGGGCGTCGTCCTTGACGTTCTGCAGCTGGGTGAGGAAGTCGCCGAGATCGTCCGCACCGTTGTCGCCCTTCTTGGTGGCCACGTCGTCGAGCGTGATGACGGCCGGCGGTCGCTGCACCGGCGTGGCCCACGCCGCGAACGTCCCAGGCATCGCGTCGGGCAACGTGGCCGACGACGAAGTCCGCGCGTGCGCCGGCCCGTGGTGCGTTCGGTCACTGATCGCTCCGCTGCCGCCGCGGGTGCCGGCCGTGTAAGAGGAAGACGACGATAGGGAGTGCGCCGACATGGAAATAGGTGGCACGGATGAAGATGATGATGAAGAAGATAATGATGATGATGTGGAAGAGGAAGAGCGAGGCGATACGCGTTCGTAGGGTGATCGGGAGGATGAAGTGGTGGAAGAGGAGGAAGAAGAGGTGAAGGAGGCGGCCGGCATCGAGTCGCTCTTGTCGGACCGTCGGCCTCCGCGGCCGAAGGACGGGAAGAGCGACGAGAGGGACCGGTAGTGGAGTCTGGGCGGAGCACCGCGCGACGAAGGCGATGACGCCTCGGCCGACGATGGCGATGGATGCGAAGCAGGAGATGTAGAGGCCGGTGAGGGAGAAGCTGTGCTGCCGTAGACCGACGTCAGAGAGTAGGAGGAGGCGACGTGCGACGAGGCCGACGATGACGCGTCGGGCGGCGGAAACGAGTCGTCATCGGTCAGCGCAGAGATCCGGTAGGTCGACCGCTTCTCCTGCTGCTGCGTGGCGGACTCGCTCTGCGCGCTGGCCCCGGAATCGCCGTGAGGTGGAGCGTCGGCGGGCGAGGCTGCGGCGGAGGAGGTAAAGAATGACGAGTGGCGCGTAAAGATGGCGTTGCCAAGCGATTTGAGCGGCGAGTTGTCGCGGAACACACTGTCGCTGGCCTCTGCGTCGACGAACTTGGCCAACTCCTTGCTTCGCAGATATTGTACAGCCGCTTGCAGCGACACCAGGTTGAATCTGGCGTAGGTCACAAACAAATGGTCCAGTTAGTCCATATGCCGCGCACACGTGCGTCGAGTGTCTGTCGAGGCGGGCGTACCCCATTTCGTTGGTTGAAAGGCCGATGAAGGTGAGGTTCTCCATGAGGAAGAGGTTTGTGCGGAGGTTTTTGGGCTTGGAGAGGACAATTATGTACACCAGGAAGGGGATTAGGTCGTCGGTCGTCACGCTCTCCTGCGAATCTGCGTTGCGAGCGGGTTGGACGGAGTGAGTGTGCGCTGTGCGAACGAGCCAGCGCACTCTCGCACAGCAGAACATACCTGGAGGCTGACTGGCAGCCACGGTCTTCATGATGAGATCGCATGTCTCCTTGAGGCAGTAGAGCTTTTCCAGCGGAGACGTGCACGTGTCCATGTACTTGAAGTGCCTGCTGGGCGCAACCATGCTACACTGCAACGTCTGCCGAACGCCTGTGTAACACATACGACACGACACGACACGACACGAGGGTGTGGTTGGGAAGAGCCATTGTAACTGGGGAGGAATGTGGGGAATGCGGTACCAACATCGCTCTGCCTCAAGTTTTTGAGTGATGAGGCAAGTGAGAGGAGATCGTTGTCCTCCTTGGCGAAGAGGGTCGTGAAGTCGTCCCACAGCTTGGCGTGGAGTCGGTTGAGCACGTACCTGCACCGAAGAAGAAAAAGAAGGTTATGTGAGTATACGTAACGGGGAGTCCGGCTGGCTTCTGTGCGCTTCAACGTACACTTCGACGACCTCCTTGAACTCGGCCAGGTTCCTGTTTCTGTTATGAAATTCTCGGAAGACTGGGTTGGCGCACAGCAGGGCCTGGCAAGCAACGCACGCGTGCACCACCGCACACGCGCAACGCCAGAAGTAAGCACCCACACGCAGGCCACTACTACAACGGGGCGGGAGAGAACGATTACCTCGACGGCGTAGTTATAGAGCTCCTGCACTTTTCTGACCACGTGCGACTCGAATCCTTTGACGATCACGTAAGTCTTGTTGAACTCGCCCGTGGTCTCATCGATCTTCTGCAGCACGATCTCGTTCTCGGGGAACGAGTCCAAGAAGTACTTGACCCTGCGTGAGGCAGCAAATGCGTGAGCGAGCAATCGACATCATCACCACCATCACTGTCTCTAGCCATGCCGCTCGCTTTATGGTGGCGCGCAACAACGTACGCAGTGGCCGTTCGCTCCTTGGGCAGAATGCTCTGGTGGTTGTCGGTCACCTGCACCGTGCATGTGCTCAGTCTCGGGATACGATCGCACAGGGATGACATCAGCGTCATGGGGAGAGAGTGCCTACCTCGGTGCCTCCGATGAAAGGTCGCTCAATGAGCAGAACGCGGAAGCCCTGCGACTGAGCGTTGTAGAAGAGCTCCTCGGAGAGAACCTTGATCTTCCGTTGCTCTGCGAACCCTGAAACGGTTTTGGCCGCGGTGCGAAGATTACACAGCGCACGGTCAGATCGGAGCGAATGGCTCATTCCTCGGCAATCTCGTTGCAACGAGAGATTGTGGGAATGATGACGAATCTCGCGAGGGGAGGATAAAGGAACCTTCAGCTGTGGTGATGTGATTATCCTCCAGCTCTACGCTCTTATCGCTCAAGGTTGTAAAGCTCCCCTGAAAGTACGGCGACGACGCCAGAATGTGGAGCTCTACAACATGGACATGGAATATGAAATCACAATTAATCGATTAATTGTAAGATAATTGATCGATGGCCGCTGTGCAAGGCGAACGAAGCGGGAGGGAGGCCGGTAGGTACTCAAGAACTCTTCGGAGAGGGTGGTGCCGGCAAGGCTCGCGGCTTGAGGCACGCACACGACGTAGCATTTGGATTGGACGAGCTGGTAGAGCCCGGCATGCCTCTGCTTGAGGGTAATGAAAAAGGGGTTGGTCGTTACGTCCTCCTCTTCTTCCATTGTTGCCTCTATCGAAAGTAAGCCGAGAGTAATTTGATTTAATTGTTTTACTCATTAATCGAGGGTTTCCTATTGTCTCAGTGTTTCCTTATCCCTTTTCTTTTTTCCATTGTACTGGAATCTACAGAATGCATGGCAGTCACCACAGCGCCTGGCGATCAGGCGGTGGCGCACTCCTCCTTCTTGTGCCACGCCAGCATGCCGCCGCGCATGTTGTGGATGTTGGGGAAGCCCAGGCCGGTGAGCAGGGCCGCAGCGGTGGTGCTGCGCACGCCCGCGCGGCACACGCAGATGATGTCCCTGCCCTTGTACTGCTCCAGCTCCTGGTACCTCTGTTTTCCGCCAAGTGCAATGCGCATTGTCAGCACCGTGCATAAGCACACGATGCACACGACACACCGAACGCAAGGACACGCACACGCACACGCACACGAGAGAGAACGTACCTTGATCAGCTCGGGCAGCGGGAGCGTGATGCTGCCTGGAATGTGGCCCAGCTCGCCGTCGACCTCGTCGGGCTGTCGCACGTCGATAACCACCGGTCGCTTGTCGTCTGACTCAGCAAGCAGTTGCCTGACCAGCTTCGGCTCGAGCTGACGGATCTCGTTGAGCTCGGCGATGGTGGGGAACTTCATGGCCGTGTCGTTGAAGGCCGACACATTGCACTGAAGCGCTTCCATGATCTTCTGGGGCAGCGGCAGGCCCAGATTGTTCATGATGTGGATGTACTCATCGCGCGTCTTCCCGCCTAGTGACAACACAACACCCAGCATCCAACACGTGAGACTCGCATGCAGAAACCGGTTTGCGCGTGACTGGTGGCGAGTACCGCCAGCGCGGGGATTGGTTCGCTTCTCATGGCCGATCGTGGAGGACACGTTGCCTCGGTAATCGTGGCCGGGCCACAGCACCGTGTCCTCGGGCAGCGCGAACATGCGCTGGATGCTGTCGTACGACTGTCCGGGGTCTCCACCCGCAAAGTCGGTGCGCCCGGTGCCGCCGATCATGAGCGTGTCGCCCGAGTAGAGGTGGCCCAGCTGCGGCAGGTAGAGCGCGATGCTGTCGGGCGTGTGTCCGGGCGTGTGCATCACCTTGACCTCGATGTCGCCCACGCGCAGCACGTCGCCGTCGCGCACGTGAACCTTGACCTTGGGCGCCGGAGCATTCTCGTGCATGGCCAGCTTGCCCTCGGTCAACATCGCCAGCTCGAACCTGTGCGCGTGTTGTGTTGTGCGCGGGAGCGTGCGCGCGGGTTGAGCTGGTCAGCGCACACTACACCGAGTGGCCATCGAAGAAAGAGACGACGACGTACCCGGCGGTGAAGTGATCAGCGTGGGAGTGCGAGTCGAAGATGTACTCGAGCTGGAGCTGGTGGTAGGCCAGCACGCCCAGGTACTTGGGGATGTTCTGCTTGAGCGGGTCCAGCAGCGCCGCCTTCCGCCGCTGTCGGTCGGCGATGAGGTACGTCTTGCAGGCCTCGCCGCCGTTCAGCTCCAGCAGCAGGTGGTTCTCGTTAATCGTCGTCGTGGCCATCCCGGCGCTTCGTTCGTCCGGGCACTGACGTCAGTCTCTACGCCATAAATTATTATATATTAAGCGTTTTATTTATTTTATGAATTAATTCTAGAACAAAAAACAAATAATAGATTCAATTAAAATTGAGTAATATATATATATATATATATAGTAACATATATCCCGGGAGGGGGGGCCGGACCGCAAGGGGTTGGGTCTGAGGGGAAGCCGAAGGAGGCTGTTGCGGGTGGCGCTGCGGCAAGTGGCGGTGGTGGTGGAAGTGGTGGCAGCAGCCGACAGAGCACGTCGCATGGTGGTGAGTGTGGAGAAGTGGGGTGTGGTGTACGTGCCGGCAGCATGTTTTTGCCCCGCGAGGGTCTTTAGGTCAGGTGGGCCGGAGCCGATTGGTGCGCCCGGGCGAACGTCCCCGAAGACACACCGGAGAGGTCGGGAATGGCTGGGCTGCCCTCGGTGAAGAAAAGGAAAATGTTAAAAAAAACAACAGCGGAAAAAGAAATAAAATAATCATAAATCAACAATAAAATAAATGAGAGATAAAATGAATAAAAATAAAATACAAGTAAATATAAATGGAGAGCGAGGAGGGGGCGGAGGTGCGGCGGGGGCTCTACATTGGGTCGCTGGCCGCGGCGAGTGATGAGGAGTGGCTGGCAGCGCGAGGCATTACCCACATCCTCACCGTGGCGTGGGGCATCGCTCCCTTCTGGCCCGAGGTGCCGGCTTTCCCCCCCCCCCGGGTCTTTCCCTCTACAAGTCTTAAAGCCAAGCTAATAAGCTGACACCGGTGATGGCCAGGAGTAGCGGTTTGCGTACAAGGTGTTGTCGGCCATGGACACGGGTACATTGAGCTCACAATGCTATACACCCCGTGCGATGTCTGTTGCTCCTTCCTTGTGCTGATGTGAGACGCGCGCGTGAGTCAGAGGATGAGGACCTCCTGCAACATCTGGCTGCGTGCCACAACTTCATCGACCGAGGGATGCGAGCGGGTGGTGTGCTGGTCCATTGGTACTTTGTTCTACTCCAGAAGGTTGAAGGCCTCACCTTGCTCACCTTCATGCGTGTTGTCGTGTGTTGCGATGTGCGTGCGATGTGCGTGCGATGTTGCAGTTCGGCCGGAGTGTCACGTTCAGCCACGATCGTCTTGAGCCATCTGATGAAGGTGGAAGGTCTCACCCCGGATGCAGCCCTGACACACCTGCAGCTCGTGCGACCAGCAGCATCGCCCAACCCTGGCTTCAGGCGGCAGCTGACCGTCTACCACGTACCATCTTCCCCCACACTCACCTTCTAGATCGTGCAGTACCCACATTCTCTGTCTGGTGTGGTGGGCGAATCAGCAAATGCTCGTGCGACAGCGACGGAAGGCTGCCAGAGAAAGCCAGAACCACCAGGAGAGCGAGACGGATTCTGCCACCGACGCTGACGCGGTGGAGGCCGAGGACCTGACCAAGCACTACCGCGCAGAGAAACTGCGCATGGTCATGCGTGGTACTAGGCTCACACTTGTGCGGTGACTCGTTGGCACCGGCGCTGATTCTTGCACGGCGCCGAGCAGAGAGCGGAGAACTGCCGGCCCACTACTTTGCAGCAATACGACGGTCGACCCAGCAGCAGCGCTGCTTCTCGTGCTACAACTGCAGACAACCACTCTTCAGCGCGGCCAACGTTCTTCACCACGCCTCAGGTTAGCTTTCCCGCAATCGGCCGCATAGTTCAAGGTGTCGTGTTCGACGCCTTCACCCACATAGTCGTGTGCACACGCAACCGCCGCACCACAGGTGAAGACGTGTATCGGGTCTTTGTCGAGAACACCAACTACCGCAAGGCCAACAAGAAGGGGCGCGGGGCACCAAGCAACGGCGAGGCGGTTGCGGCGGGATCGGCCTTTGTCAGACGATCGTCGGCCCCGTGTGCGTCGGTGTTTGTCGAGCCGATGGCCTGGATGCTCGAATCGCTGGGCGTCGACGAGCTGAAGAAGAGCGAGGGCACCTTCTACTGCCCCAAGTGCAAGTCGCGCATCGGGTCGTGGAACTGGCAGGGTACGTGCACATCAGGATAGATCATCTTCTTTGCTCTCTCTTCTCTAAGGCCGAGGTCGCCATGATGACCAACTATGGCCCCATTATCTCTGTGCGTCAGGCTCGGCATGTTCGTGTGGTGGTCACGCCGTACCCGCCTTCCTCATCGCCAAGAACCGAGTCTGCTGAGCTGGCGACTGTTCGGCCGCGCCCTGCAGCATCTCCACTTCTTGGCCTGGCGCTTGGCCGTTGCGGGAGGAGTCGCGGGTGCCCTCTGTGCGACGACAGGTGGACTGCGGGCCGGTCTCCTCGTGAGTGTGGGTTGATTTACTTTTTTTTTATTTTTCCTACTTCACGAGCCACACCACCAACGAGACGACAAGACTCTTTGCTAGTTGATTCATCGTGTACGCCAACGTTGTTTTTGTAGAACAGCTGCGGCTATACGATACATCAACGACCCCACCCCCCCCAACATCTGTTCGACTTGAATTCGAATTGAAACCGAGATTTCCAAGGAGGACGGACGTTTGATTTCCATTCATTCGTCTCATCATCAGCTACGCGCCCCAAGCAACGGATTCAAGAAACATAGGTGAAGAGGCAGCCCCACATGGGTACCATCCTCGCGCAGAGCCATGACCTCGCCGCCGCCGCCACCACCCCCGCGTCTGTGATGTCGAGCCTCCTGGTCGGCCTCCAGTCCTGCTCCCTCGAGGAGGCCGCCCCAGCAGAGACGCAGGCGCCGCCACCGCTGCCCCAGCAGCACGCCAGCAGCGCCACCACCGTGGCCCTCGGCGAGCTGCCCGACGAAGTGCTGCTCGTGGTGGCGTCCCACCTGGGCGTGGGCGCCTTGGGCGCCTTGGCGCAGGTCGACCGCCGCCTTCGCGCCATTGCCGAGGTAGGTCCTTGACCCTGTCCGCCACCGCCATGGCCGTCAGTAGTGTTGGGCTGACCCGTGTGTGCGGCACAGGACGACGCGCTGTGGCGGGAGATGTTCGGTGCGCGGTTCGACTTCCGCCCCAAGAACGCCCCAAGCTCGTGGAAGCTGACCTATCGCGACTACGGTACTACTACTACTACTGCTCCCTCACCACCACGTCGTAGCGCCGACAGTGTCGGTGTAGGCAAGGCGGTGGTGGTCGACCATTGGCGCCTTCTAATGGTTCTGATGTGCTCCGCAGAGGCTACGCCTCGCTGGCATCCCACGGAGAAGCACCCTCAGCTGATTACCGCGGACGACGGGCTCACCGTCGCCATGCCCTCGAGCTTGCTCTCGTGCGAGAACCTCTGCGTGTCGCGTGTCATGTGCATGTGTGTACGTGTCGTGTGTATCGTGTGGCCGGTGCTGATGCAAATACACCAAACTGGCCGAACGACCACAGCAGCAACTCGGAAGTTGAAGGCACCGATAACCGGACCATTCGAGCGATGGTGGAGTACAAGCCCGGTTCGGGCTTGCACTACTTTGAAGTCGAGTCCCGCTGCCCGAGTACTGCGCCCCTCCCCCGCCCTCGTAGCCCAGAGAGTTACCACTAACCTGTGTGTGTGTGTGTGTGTGTGTGTGTGTGTGTGTGATGCCAGATGAGGTGCGGTACCACCCGTACGTTGGTCTGTGTTCCACCGATGAGGCCGTGCCGGTGGAGAAGATGCTGATGTGGCTAAGGTACCCCTCCGAGTCTCGGTCCCAATAATTGCCCTCCACCGCGGGCTAATCGTGCTCGCAGCGACCTGTGCTACGCCTACGGCGGGAACGGAACGCTCTATTCATCGCCGTCGCTCGAGGGTAACCACCAGCACCTGGGCAAGTACAAGTATGGCGATAAGATTGGTATGCGCGGCGCCCTTGAACGAAAGCTTGTGTGTGTGTGTGTGGTGTGTGTGTGTGTGTGTGTGTGTGTTCGTTCTCTGGACTCACCTGCGATGCCCTCACGCACGGCACGCGAACGTTCAGGTGTGATGGTGGACTACCGCGAGGAGGAGCACGGATGGCTGACGTTCTTCCTCAACTCAAAGGCCGTGAGCAGCAGGATGCGCATCACTGGCACCTGGTAATCTCTCCCAAGCCAGCCGGAACTTCGTTGATGAATGGAGCTGATCTGACCTCGTGTCTCGGTGCGCGTGCGGCGGTGTGTGTGGTAACCAGGTTTCCCTGTGTGGGCGTGTTCCACCCGCGCCACACGTTCCAAATCGTGGTGCGGCCACGAGTACCCGAGCCCCCGTGCGTAGATGAGGAGCAAGAGCTCGCTACGGCCTGAGCTGGGCCCCCACTCGCCAAGCGCTCAAGCGCTGCTGTACAGAACGATGCAGAGGCCCGTCTCTCCTTTCGTCTCCCTGCGGCCCGAACTTGACTTTTATGGCTGGCGTGTGCTTCGTTATCATCAATCACGAGTGACGGGTCAGTTGAGGAGGTAGCCGATGCTGGTACGCTGCAGGCCGGTCTCCTCGCGGAGTCGGTGCTCCCTCTTGCGCTTGCGGCAGTACCTGATCCCGCACGCATTGCACAACCTTCGTCGTGTCGTGTCGCGTGTCATTTGTCGTGTGTCGTGTCGTTGGTCGTGTGTCGTGTCCTCTGCACCACTTCAATGTGAGGTGAGCCAAGGTCGAAGGAAGAGGTACGTGGAGGGACCCAGGGGTCCACTGCGCCATTGGCTCGTGAATTGGGTGCAGCAGTCGGCGCACACGCGATCGGTGAAGAGCTTCTTGGTCTTCCTGCCGTCGAGTGCGTCTCGGTGGTCGCCGCCCGCGTAGGTCGGCCCAGCCAGGAGCAGCTGCCGGGTGTGGACGTCCAGCAGGCTCATGCTGCGGTACAGCTGCTGCTCCACGCTCGTGCGGGCCTCGGCATGGCTCTGTGCGGTGCCCTGCAGCACCAGGCTCAGACGCCCGATCTCAGCGGCCAACCACTCCACCTGGGTCGGTGACCAGGTCAGTCGTTGGGCCAACAATGCCTTGGCCAAGGGAGGACTGATGATCATTTTGGTGCATACCTTCCCATAGAGGTGGGAGCTGGCACCACCAGGGCTCATGTGCGGGTCGGGTGTAGTGCTGGTAGGGCAGTGCATGTGCGAGGGCGGCGAAGAGTGAAGACTTGGCACTGAGGGAGGGAAAAACAGTTCAACACACAAGCTCTCCGCGTCGTTCCCGAATTCGGCCCAGCCGTCTGGAGGCTGATCGCATCCAAGCCGCCACAACCCATCAACTCCACCTAGACCTTGGCCACGCCTAAGCGATAAGTTAGTTGAGGACCACTCCGTGTACCGAATGCTGCGGGCCCCAAAACGAAAGCAGCAGGAAAACAAATTTCCTCGGATATATTTTCGGACTTTACCAAACCCAGAAAAAGCCGCCCGCCCCAGATCTCGGTCTTATGCGCGAATGGCCCAAAAAAAAGGAAAGATGCGGTTGGGCCACGAATCCTCCATGGCCTTTTTTTGGTCGGGTTCCGTTCTTATTTCTCCGGTCCCGAAGTCGCAAGGGACTGTTTGCTCTCCCACCCCGCTCCCGCTCACGTCTCTCCTCTCTCCTGCACCGCCGAGGGCTCTGTAGTCGTACCCCAGCTCCGACCTTCTTCCTCTTTTGATTCTTGGGTAATCGAAAGTAGGGACAGTAGCGGGCCAATAGGGAATCATAGAAAACCAACCAACGGTCATATGGCTACACGTCAATGGCGCCAGTTCGATCTGTCGCGGGCCTCGCCAGCCCAGCTCCCGGCCGAGGCCCACCACCGGGTGGCCATCATCGGCACCGGCGCCTACGCCCAGGCCCTCGGGGCGCGCTTCGCCGCAGTCGGCATCGAGGTGGTCTATGGCAGCCGAAGCGCAGAACGTGAGGCCGTTCAACCACATCACCAGCAGCAACAGCAGTGTCCGATGATGCTCCAGGGCTGTCCGGTGCGGGGTCCGTGCGCGGCGGTGAGCGGAGCCGACGTGGTGGTGCTGGCCATCCCCCTCGGCGCCCACTCGGCCATGGCCGCCTGCATCCAGCGGGTCATCGCCGGCCGCGGCGTCGTGCTGATCGACGTCAGCAACAGCCCGCTCGACTCCACTTCCCCCACATCGTGGCTCCCGTCGTGCTTGAAGCGGCCGAAGAGCGTCACCTCGCCCGCGACCACGACCGCGACGAAGGTCAAGGCCGCCCATCACGTCATGCCGGAGGGCTACGCCGCGCTGCCGAGCCACTCGAGCGAGACCGCCTCACGGCTCGAGGGCCACCAGCATCTGCAGTGCGACGGCTGCCTCAACGGGTGCCACGCGTCGTCATCGTCGTCTGCCGCGCCGGTTGACATCGAAGACCTCGTCACGGCCGATTCGCCGCGCCACTACACCCGCTCGCCCGCGCGGCCTCGTCGAGACATCGAAACCGGCGACGACGAAGACGAGGATGAGGATACGGAAGAAGAGGAGGACTACGCCGAGCTGTCGAACGCAGAGAGGCTGCAGCGGCTGATGCCCGACGTCGATGTGGTGAAGGCCTTCAATACGGTGTCGGCCTACACGCTAAAGTCCGGGATCGGCGCGCGGCTCGACGACCGCGTGCTCGTGTGCGGCGACCGCCCGGCCGCGAAGGAGCTCGTCTCGCGCCTGGTGCACGCCATCGGCATGCGACCCGTAGACGCCGGCCCGCTGGCCGCCGCGCGCGATATCGAGCGGCGGCCGCTGCAGCTCTTCGAGGAGTGGCGCACCGCGTTCTGGGTGAGCGTCGCGATGCTCATAGCGGCCTACGCGTTCGTGGCCGTGCGCGATGTGTGGCTTGCTGCCGGGCCGGGCCAGGAGCCTCGGTGGGGCGACCTGCTCCTGCTCAAGTTCAACGTCGTCATCGCGTGGCACGCGCTAGCGCTGCTCACGCTCACCTTCGGCGCCGGCGTTGTGGCCGCCCTGCGCCAGCTGGCCACCGGCACGATGAAGCGTGCCTTCCCGCACTGGCTCGACGCGTGGCTCCGCGCTCGCAAGGCCCTGGGCCTGCTCGGCGTTGGCTCGGCCGCGCTCCACGCCGTTGCCGCGCTGCTGACCAACTCCCTCTTCGTCGACTGGCCCTACATCGTGTCGCGCGAGGGCACTGAGTTCCAGGGCTCGATGCTGGCCGCGATCCTGGCCGGCGGCGTCTACGCCGCGCTCGCGCTCACCTCGCTGCCGTCGGTCGCCGCGAGCCTGTCGTGGCGCGAGTGGGACTTCATGCAGTCGAAGCTGGGCCACGTCGGCCTCGCGCTGGCCTCGATCCACGTCCTTCTGATGAGCTTCGCCCTGGGCGACCTCCCCGCCGTCGCGCTCTGGGCCGACCGCCACTGGCTGCCGCCCGTCTCCGTGCTCGCCGTGGCCCCGGCGCTGCTGGTCCTGGTCCTGCGACTCCTGATCGTGCTCCCACCGCTGTCCGGCCGCCTAGCGCGCATCCGCGGCATCGCCCCTCCCTCCGCCGCCGCCGCCGCCTCCGCCTCCACACGACCGCAGCGAACCAAGCGAGGAGGAGGTGCCGGGGAGAGCGAGGGGGTGGAGGGGAGTGGGGCTGTACAGCACGAGCAGGTCGCTTCCGCCGCCATACGGATCAACTAAACCGGTGTTGACACAGAACGAACACGCGACGACACGACACACACACGACACACGCACGACACACACAAGCACGGCCACGTTCGGGATGAACTCGATTGATTCCGTACTTTTCTTTTGTATACAACACACCAACTGCCGCTCTCTCTCTCTCAGTAGGTCTCGTCGGTCTTGCCATCGGGATAGTCCTCCAGCGACAACGTGACCGTGCCAGAGCAGTCCAAGTCCTGCGCGGACACAGCAACGCATTGGTCGGTGAGCCGAAGAACGAAATGAAATAGAAGGGGGGAAAAGGTGCGCACCTGATCTCGGTAGATGCCAACGAGGGCGTCGGCGCGCGAGTAGAAGGTGTCCTTGAGTGAGATGACGATGCACTGCAGGTCGTCGTCCTCCACTCGCGACCGGATGTAGCGCACCACTTTGGCGATGTTGTGGTTGTCCAGCGCCGCGTCGACCTCGTCGAGCACGAAGAACGGCGACGGCTGGTAGCTGTGAATGGCAAAGAGAAGGGCGAGCGCGGCCACGGTTCGCTCGCCGCCGGAGAGCTGCTCGATGTCGCGGAATCGCTTGAGGGGCGGCATGGCGTTGTACTTGATGCCGTGCAGGTAGGGCTCGTCCGGGTTCTCCAGGTTGAGGAAGGCCGTGCCGCCCACGTGCGACGTGCTGCGAGTCAGCGCCTTGTAGATCGTGTCGATGTTCTCGGCGATGTGGTTGTACGCCTTCATGAACCTGTGTTTTTTTGCGACGTGGCGAGATGTCAACGTGTGTGTGTGTGTGTGTGTGTGTGTGTGTGTGTGTGTGTGTGTGTGTGTGTGTGTGTG
>CDFE01063140.1:0-31508 GCA_000826465.1 Acanthamoeba mauritaniensis | reverse complement strand
GTGTGTGTGTGTGTGTGTGTGTGTGTGTGTGTGTGTGTGTGTGTGTGTGTGTGTGTGTTGAGAAGTCCAGGCGCGTACGTGTCGTATCTCTCCTGCTTCTTGGTGGCGAATCGTTCGGCGGCCTCCTTGGCGCGCGTACGGGCATCCTCGAACTCGTCCTCGGTGGTGCGGAGTCGTGTTTCGACTTCGTTGAAGTGGTCTGTCGCGCGCAGGTTGGGCGCCATCTTCTGCATTGCCAAATTGATGCCCTGCAGCTTTTGCTCGAGCTCCTGCTTCACGCGCGCCTCCTCGTCCTTGGGGATCTGTTAAATCAACACGTGAGCAGCACAGTCAGCACAAGCCTTCAAGGCGGCCGCGGTTCTTCTGCCTGCAGAGCGAATGAAGGCGCACGTACGGTCTGGAGCTTCTTGCTGAGCTTAGAGAAGTCCAAGTTGATGTCGTCTTCCTTTTCGGTCATCTCGCGAACGTCCTGAGTCGCCAATTCCATCTCCTCGCTGGGGAACTCCACTCCGAGCGACGGAATCTCTGCATTGCATGCCACGCAAGGAAGATGTGAGTTATCGGCAAACCCGTTTAGCCAACGGAACGAACAATTAATTGTTAAAACAAAGAAAGCTCTTAAGAGGCGCATACCTTCGGCGCCTTCTTCGGTCAGCTGGGGAAGGGCGATGTTGTCGACCTTGCAGCGCTGGTAGAGGTTGTGCCTTCGCATACGCAGCTGGTCCATTTCCGTTTCCTGCGAAGAAAGAGAGCGAAGTTGCGGGTGAGTCAAAAGCCACGCACAAAGAGAAGAGAAGAGAAGAAGAGAAGAGAAGAGAAGACGACGGCGTACGAGGGCGGTGAGGTGCTTGTGCTGCTTTCCGGCCTGCTCGATAAGACCGTTGAGTGTCTTCTTGATGTCCTGCAGCTCGCCTTCAAGGCTCTCAACCTCCTTCTTGGATTCGTCTCGTTGTTGCTTGAGCTCGTCTGTCTCCTTCTTCTCCTTGTTCTCCTCCTTCTGCAGCACCTTGATGCTCTTCTCCAGTTCCTTGAGCGCCGCCTTGTCGTCCTTGATCCGCTGCTTGAGGTTGTTAAGACTGGTCTCCACATCCCTGTTCTGTTCGTACTTGAGCCTGTTGTTGATCGGTTCTGCCGGTTAGCGATCGTTCCGTGCGTGTGTGGTGTGCTAGGGAAGGGTGAGCGTACTGATTCTCGAGAAGAGAGACCTGATTGCCCAACATGAGACGCTTCTCGGCCTTCTCCTTCTCCCAAGCCTCGCGCTTTTCTTCGTAGTCGCGGATGTTGGTCACGCCCACTTGCTCGCTGAAAGCCCGGAATTGCTCGTCCTCGATTTCGTGGATGCGCGCGGTCTGCGCAGCGATCGTCGCCTCGCGGGCCTCGATCGCCTTAGTGAGCCGTGCCAGCTGCTCCTCCAGCGTCTCGATCTCGGCTTCGACGGACTCGCGCTCCTCGCGAGTGCGGGTGAGCTTGTCCTTGGTGAGGCCCAAGTCGATCTTGAAGTTGTCCAGCCGGCCCTGGAGACCCTGGGTCTGGGACGTGAGCTGCTGCTCTCTCGTCACGCCGCGGAGCGTGCGGCCCACTTCCTGCAGATCAGTGATGTACTTGTCCCTCTTCTTCTTGAGGCCTTCGACCTTCTTTTCGTCCCACTTCTTGGCCTTCGCGCCGATGCCCGGGCCACCGGTCATCAGACCAGACTTCCTGATGAGCGTGCCGTTCTTGGAGACGGCTAATAAGAACATCCAACGCAGGTGTTGGTTAGAATGGTGCGCGTGCGTGAAGAAAAAAGAGCGGGTGACGTACTCCTGAGCGGCTGGGCACGGTCAAAGGCGAGGGTCTTGGCCTCGTCAAGGGTGTCGCAATAGACTGTGTTGCCGACGGCGTAGAGTACGGCCTTCTGGATGCGACTGTCGAACTTGAGGAGGTCGATGATCAACTTGGCCGATTTGCTGGTCGCCAGCTGGTTGCGCAGACGCTCGTGGATGGGTTTCACCTTGAGCGAGCTCAGCGGCAGGAACGTCGCCGTGCCCACGCGCTGCTCCTTTAAATACTGTGTCGGGCGATACACACTTGCCACGTGAGCAACGCGTCCCAGCACCCACGTACATTCCTAAAGGGAAGAGGTGTGTACGTTGATGCACTCCTCGGCAGTCTTGGCGTCGTCAACCACGATGGCCTCCATATTCCTTCCCAGCACCACCGACACAGCGACGTGGTACTGACGCGCCTGAGGCTCCACAAGATCGACCTTGCAAAAGAAAACATGGTAAGGCTCTAACCCGTAAAAGATAGAACGTTTGGAAGCGCGCATGAGGAAAGTACCATGCGGCCGATCACGCCGGGGAAGATGCGCTTCATGCTCTCGAGGGCTTCCCGGAAGCGGATCTCTCTCTGATCGGAGCGGATGTCGACCTTGGCCTCGTTGAGCTGCTCGTGAATGTCCTCTAGCTGGGCCATGAGCTTCTCCTGCTGCTCGCTGGCTGTCTTGTTGGCAGCGGAGACGGAGGCGAGCTCCTCCTCGAGCTCCCGCTTCTTCGCCTCGGTCTGGTCGATGAACTCCTGCACCTTGGAGTACCGGCGCTCGTACTGCTCCTCGGTCTCCACGAGGTGCTTCTTGCGCGCCTGCAGATCCCTGAACTTGGCCTCGCTGGTGTCCCGCATCTCGGAGTCCAGCCTTTGCTGACGGATCAAGCCCTCCAGCTCCTGCTTGATCGGGGCTGTCTCCCGACCGGCCTCCTGCTTCCTTTTGTTGTACTCCTCCTGCTGCTCTTCAGAGAGCACGAGCTTCTCCTGCGCCTCTCGCTCCTGCACCTGGGCCTCGAAGTCGCTTGCCTTCTTGCGCACCTCGCGAAGCTCGGTCTCGAGGGCGTTGATCTCGTTGCGCTGCTCGTCAAAATCGGTCTGCTGTTTCTTGGCGGACTTGACGGAAGATTCCAAGCGCTGCGTGATGTGCGCGATCTCCTCCTGATTCTTGATCAGGTCGGGCGACTGTCACAAGGAGTTCAAAAAGCAGCACACAGGTTAGTAAGACACTGCTTGCAAGCAGAAGGCGATGACAGATTGTCGGTTTGCGTTCGAACCTTCTTGCGAAGCTCGCGCTCCTTCTGGCGCAGTTGCTTCTCGAGATCGAGGGTCTTCTGGTGGGACTTGGCCTGGCGCGCCTTCATCTTCTTGAAGCGCTTTTCGACGTCGTCGCGCGACTTGTCGAGGTCCTCGAGCTGCTTGTTTCCGTTCTCGACGAGCTTCCTGTCCTTGCTCAGGTTCTTTTCGATGTGGAAGAATTGGAAGAGCATGTACTCCAGCAAAACGTCCCTCTGTCGTTTTAAGAAGAGCATCAGCGCTTAGAACCGAGTGCTAGCAGAAATGAGAGAGAGAGAAGGCTAGCATGGAGGGAACGCGAACCTGGGTCTTGACTAGCTCATTGAATCGCTCGGCCTCCTCTTTCTGCTCCTTGTACTGCTTCTTCTCGGCGGAGATACCCTTCCTCTTTTGAAAGTTGAAGATGGTGTTCTCCTCGGCCTTGTTCTTTTCGTCGGCGAGACGGTCGTACTCCTCGCTGAGCTGGTCCGAGCCCGAGATGGACTCTATCAGGGCGGTCAGCTCCTTTGGCGACTTGGACGCGATGCTTTCCACGTCTCCCTAGCGGCGCGATGAGGAAGCAAAAAGACACCATACAGTGAATATCAATAATAAATAAACAAATAAAAAATAAAAAAATTGTGATCGCAACAACAAAAGAATGAAAACAAAGGCCATCAAACGGGCAGGTACCTGAAAGACGAGGAAGTTGCGCGCCTTGACGAGGATGCCGAATTTCTGAAGGCGGGCATCGTAGGCGTCCCAGGAGACCACCTTGCCGTTGATTGAATATTCGCTGCTTCCGGCTGGCGTGATTTCGCGCCGGAAGAGCAGCTCTCGTTCTTCGCCCTCTGGTCCGTGAAGGAAGACCAGCTGCACCCACGCTCTCTCCTCGTCGGTGCCCTCCATCTGGTCTCCCTCCACGCGATACACGAGATCCCTCAATCGCGTGCCGCGCAGCTGCTTCGTCTTCACACCGAGGACGAAGCTCACTGCGTCCATGAGGTTCGATTTGCCTGAACCATGCACCAGCGTAAGCAGCAAGAAGTCTAGAATACAGAAGGGAGGGCAATCAGATACCGGCGCCATTGGGACCAATTACGGCGCTAAACCTGTGGAATGGGCCTATGGTCTGTTCGCCTTTGTATGATTTGAAGTTGAACACCTTTCATCCAAGAAATTAACAGTTAATCAGCTGATAAATCAATTGGCCCTTGTCTTCCATGGACAATTTGCCAATCCACTCACCTCAATTCGTTCGATTCGGCCTGACTGCGGCATCCTCTGCCTGCTGCTGTCTCTCTCTTCTGCTACCGAGATGTTTGACTTGTGGTTTCCCGCCACTTGGCTTCTCTTTCGCGCCAAAAATCAAGCCATGAATTCCTGGAATTCGAAATTTTTCTTGAAGGTTGAACACAAATTGCTTCCTCTCCTGGGTTAGAGGAAGGCGTCGCAGATGGGGGCAGAGACGCCCTGGAAGAGGTAGGAGGAGAGGCTCTCGCCGAAGATGTCGAAGAGCTCCCGGTAGTGGGTGGTGAGGTCGGGCATGAGCTTCTCCAGCGCGGCTCTGTGTTCGGGCGGCGGCACAATGGCGGCGGGGATGGCCGGTGGGATCCCCTCTGCTGCGCTGCCGTTGCTCTGCTTCTCCTCCTTCATCTTCTCCTTTCCCTTCTTGCTTTCTTTCTCGCTTCCGTCCTCCGTCTCCATGCCGTCCTCCTTCCCGTTGCTCTCCGCGCCGTCCTCCCTTTCCTTCTTGACGGCCAGAGACCTGGCCGCCGCATACGCGGTCGACGTACTCTGCTCCAGATAGCGCCCTGCCGCTTTCTGAGATGGTACGTTGTAAGAGACAAGACGCGAAATGAGAACCCGACGTGTGTCGTGTCGTGTGTCGTGTGGTGTGTCGTGGGTGTGTTGCGTACCAACAACGCGCCGTAGCACTTCTTGGCCTCGAGTCGACGGATGGCGTTGGTGCCGTTGAGTTCGGGTTCGAGGAGCGTGAGGTAGGACTTGAGGTTGGGCAGGATGAGCAGCTGCGTGACGTAGTGCCCGAGCGAGCTCAACCCCACGATCGCACCGTAGTGAGTGGTGAGCGGCCTCGACAGGTCCAAGAACGCATTGATCAATGTCTTCGTGATGCGAGGCTGCAGATTCGTGTATGCCTTCCCAAACCTGAGGGCAAGTGGAGCCATGTCAGCACGCGCACGCGACAGAGCAAATCAAAAAGGCAATGAAGAGAGTGCAAAGTACCGGAGGCAAATGAGAGCGACGAGAGAAGCGGCATAGTCTCGCAGCTCCCAGTGGTCTTCGTTTGGGTTCTCACACAGACGGCGCCCGACAAGGCACGTCAAGATGGGCGGCATGAGCTGATGCAACTGATTTGGCAAAGTGACGTGACGTCAACGAGCGAGAGTGAGTTCAAAGTGCATTCTCTCAAAGAGATCGTAAGAAAGGAGGAGACGTACGTAGGGCTCGATGTGCAGATTGTTACTCTGCAGGAGTGCCCGGACCATGCGCATGAGGTTCTTCAGGTAAGCCAGGTTGTGCAGATTGTGCGTCACCTGCAGGGAATAGTAATTGTTAAGCTGTGGTGTTGAGGTGCGGGACCGAGCGCGCATACCTCGTCCGATATGAACTGTGTGAAGTAGGGCAGAAGCTGTTGGATGCCAGGGTCTGTCGCAAGGCTGTTCAGAGCTGCTGTGGCCACCTTTTCGCTGGTGCCTGTTGAGCGTGAGCCCAAGCTCTTTCAGTTGCGAATCATAAAAAACGAGGGGGACGAGGAGCACGCACCCTTGACAGCCTTGGTGATCTTTTCGTAGTAGAGCTGGAGCTCCTTTGACAGCGTGTGCTTGACGATGGGCCGCACCTGCAGGTCGCTCTCTGCAGCGGCGGCCCGCTTTCGCTTGAGCGCTAAAAGAAGAAGATAATGAGTACGCTGGCTTGCCAAAGGGACCAAAGCAGGCATCCGTTCACATCGAGCACGTACCGGCATCGCCCGTTTCGATCTGGAGAGTGGGGTTCTGGGAGATAGCCGGCTGAACGCCCTCAACGGCGAGCCAGTGTGCCGAGAGGGAGCTCTCACGCGGGGCTTCGGGGAGGGGCGACGCGATGATCTCGGTGAAGTCGATCTCCCGGTCGTCGATGAAGAACAGGTCCTTCGTACCCACTGCAAGGACGCGAGAAAGAGGAGACGGCAAAGGAGTAGCACGAGGAGTCAATCCAGAGTTGCATCGCTGATGAAGGGTGCAGCTAGAAGAGAAGCAATGGTAGGAGTTGCGCACCGGCTTTCACGAACTTGAGCGGTTCATTGCCTGAGAAGCCGTAGAGTGTCTAAGGCAAAGAAGTGTAAGGAAGGACGCTGAGCCATGGATGCAGAGAGGCGCGGATTGAACTCAAATAAGCATAGGGACAAACCTCGACGTTGCGCAGGCGAAGGGCGTTGTTCACGTCCTCAGTGGTCATCTTCTCCCTCTTTGAATGCCGCATGAATTTGATCGCCTCCTGCAGTGCACTAGCTTAGAGAAGAAGGCCTCCAGAGAGAACGCTGCACCAATCAAATTGACGAGGCGATAGGGGGGGGATGCCTGAATGATTTCGCGCAATCGGTATTCCACATCCGACGCCAAGCCTACGGCAACCTCATTGCTCAGGTTTTCTATGCCGACGCTTTCGGCGATCACCTTGATTGAATCACGAGGCAGCAGGCTCATCTTGCCAACTTGCCGATGTGCGGACAGTGGGCAACAAAAAGAAAAACAAAAAAAAGCTTTTTTATGTTCTGTTTCTGCGCACCCACCAGGTTCGCACCCCCCCTTGTGCCACAGACGGCAACCCAGTCTGTGGGATGATTATAGTCATTCCTTCTACAGAGTATGAGATGCCAGCCATCTTCAGGCCCTGTGGTGTGGCGATTCCTTGGAGCCTGTACAAGGGGCTCTCTGCATTCGTTCGTACTTATTTGGTGCAGAGAGATTGTAGCAAGTTGAGGATGTTCATCACAAGAGAGCTTGTCTGTGTCACTGTCACACTGCCACTTGTCCCTGTTAATGTTTACTCCTCTTGGTGGTGTGTGGCGGTTGTGGCTCAGGCGCCGTAGTACTCGAGCTCGTGTCTCCGCTGTCGGAGGCCAATGACGACGGCGGCGCCGAGAAGTACGCCAAGGAAGACTATCAGCGTGAGCGAGAAGGCCACCATGCCGCTCTCACCGCCGGGGATGGGTGGCTCCCACGCGTCGGGCTCGTCGATAAGCAGCTCGGCCGTGTAGGCCGTGTTTGCCGCACCCACGGCCGACGTGGTCAAAGCCATCTGCACGTTGACAATCCTTCCGACCTATTGCACCACCATGAGAGTAAGAAACACACGCACGCACGCAGGCACACCGGGGCATGGATGCATACCTCAATGACAAAGCTCGTGGGGGAGGCGCTGGCCAGGCGTTCGGTAAAGAAGAGGCCAATGTCGTTGCGCAGGCCCAGCTCCACGAAGCCCTCGTGGTAAATGAACATCGAGTCCTTGCTCGTGGCTGGTGCAATCAGCGGAGCCTTCGCCATGCACTGGTACGGACGCAAACGAATAGAAGCGGTAAGGCTCTTCAAGAGAAATCGCCACGATTGCAACTTGGTCAGGGAGACATACGTCGGAGTTGGTGTCGACAACGCGCTGGTAGTTGGGGAACAGGCGCACGACGGCTCGCTCGTTGTGGGCGCCATCGAGCTCCTCGAGGTCGGTGATGTGGTTGAACTTGGACGCCTCCTCGTGGTTCCACATGAAGTCGTAGAACGCGGCCAGGTACCACTGGGTGATCTCCGTCCGCACCTCGTACTCGCTTGGCTTGAGCATCATCAGGCGGATGTGCGGGCAGCCCACGTAGTCGGGCTGCAGGAGCAGCGCGAGAGCAGCCTCCTGCTGCTCCGCGGGTACCGGTCCGCTCGGGTCAAAGCTCGAATCGTTCAGCGCCGCCCGCAGCTTGGCCAAGGTGGGCTGCAACGTGCAATCATCAAACAAGCGTGTCAACACCACGCGCTCTTCGCGCTAAGAACGAACAAGCTGCGAAGCGCTAAGCACGAAGGGCACAGAATGAAGGCGTACCAGGTCGGAGTGCAGGTACCAGCGTCTGGCGCGGTTGACGTTGCCCAGGTACTCATTGAGTAGGTCGCGCACGGAGTCGCGGGTGAGCGCCGCAGAGGGGTCGGCCTGCTGGAGTTCGCGCTCGTAGACGGCCAGTGCCACGATGAACTCGCCGGAGTCGCCACCCGGCGTGTTCAGCTGCGGCTCGGTCGAACGCCCGTCAATGCTGTATCCCCGCCATTGCGTGGCGTGGGGCAGTCATTACTCCGTCGCCACATTTCGCTTTCGTTCTTCCGTTCTCTCTTGCCTCTTTCTTCTCCGCTTTCGTTCTTTTGGGCCGCCTTCGCGGGGGGGGGGGTAAGCGGAGACGTACCACGACCAGTGGACGCTGCGCGGATCGACAAAGGCCGAGGCCGAGCGGAGATGAATCTCCACTTCGGCCGCGGGAAGGCCGCCTTCTCCCTTGTGCGTCTGCTCGACCGCCACCCGGGGAAGATGGCACGAGAACTGCTTGGCTCCTTTGAAAATAAAAACAATAATACAAAAAAAATAAATGAATCAATCAAAAGAGTAGAAAAGACTACATCAAAGTATGGTTGCGCACCATAGGTGGAGAGGCAGAGGGAGCCGAGGATGATGAGAAGCGAGAGCGCGTGCAACCGGGAACCGCCCATCTTTGATCTTCTTCTTCTGGAGAAAATAAGAAACTAAATTGAGAAAATTAGAAAACCAATGGCATTGCTCAGCTCGGGGAACGTGAACGAGGAAGACCATCAGCGTAAGTGGTAAGGCCACCATGCCGCTCTCACCGCTGGGGATGGGCGGTTCCCACGCGTAGGGCTGTTACGCCCACCCGGGGGAAGTTGACCTCTTTTCGGCTATACCCTAAGGATCATACATGTTTCTATTCACCATCTTCACAAGATGGCGGGCGCCTCTTTGCCCGGCGTACTACCGGGCATGGCTAGGGAGTAGGAGCGGAACGCCTTGTCCAACTCCGCTTGCACCTGCGGGGGTGCATTCATTTGCGTACGGAGGTGAGCAGTATGTACGCCTCGCGAGGAGGGGAATGTGCTGGTGGCGGCTAACCTGCGCTGTGGAGTGGCCTTTGCGCAGAAGCAGGCGGACCTGGCGGAACAGGTTGTCGTAGATGACCGAGCTGCAGATGACACTCATTTGCTGTGGCGCCTCACTGTCGGTGCGCTTGGCTATGTCGGGAATTGCGAAGTGAGCGAGTTGGGGAGTGTGGACAGGCTGAACGTCAATGAACGTCCGTGTACCTCGCTTCAGGAGTGTCTCGTTGATGTCTTCGGCGACCTCGAGGCCTTCTTTGCGATCCACCAGGGCGCAGCATTGGCTGGCCGGCACCAAACCTTTTTGGGCGCGGACGTGCATGTGTTAGCTCATGCTCAGCTGAAGTACGATGAAGATAAGAGCCGCACCAACGTTTACGAGCGATCGTATGGTGTTGAGCGTATCAAACGTGGTTTCCATGTACACTAGCCGCGGAGTTGTACGCGGGTCATAGCGCTCCGTGTCCCTCGCATCCAGAACCTGAGCTCGACGCAACGCGCTATCAGCAACCAAAAGGAGAGACAACGACGGGTTTCCCAAGCGCGTAAGTTGTCGTACCTCAAAGCCAAAGTTGCTCAAGAGCCCGCGGAGCGTACGGAAGTAGCCCCGGTTCGTCGTGTCGAACACGATCTTCTTGCGCGACGAACCCGGACTCTTGTCCGGTTCATCGGGCTGCGTACGCCCCGCCGGCTGCTCATTACTGCCGTCTTGCGTAGTCGCTCCCGCGGTAAATTTACTGCGAGCAAATGGGCGCAGGTCAGAGTCTGTGCATTGGGGCTTCGGCCAGAGAGCATTTGTTTAGGGGGTACCCGTTGGCCCAATCCAAGATGGCGCGCAGCAGGGGAGCCTTGGAATCGATCAGCACATCCACCTCACGTAGCTCTCGCACTCGATCCGCAACAGTGTACCTATTGCCGCCTCCCGTTTCCTGTGCGTGGTTGTGTGTGTGTGTGTGTGTGTGTGTGTGTGTGTGTGTGTGTGATTAGATGCACGTTCGAGGTGTGCAAGCAACTGAATGAACGTACAATGCTCATTTGCGGATCGGCCAGGAGTACTCGAATGACCTTGTCCTCCAGGGTCACTCCTGGGTCCTTGCGCAGCCGTTGCTCGATCATGAAAAATGCCTGCAATCATTGGTCCAGGCGAACTATGAGGGGTTACTTCACCGCCACTGCGAGGGTTAATGGAGAGACCTGAGAGGCGTCTTGAATGGTAAGGTCTTCGTCAAGGTCGTGTTGCAAAGAGAGCGACTGCTCGCCGACGCTGCTGTCGGCTTCAACGATGAGAATGCGCTTGCCCTGCTCTGTGCGTATGAGCCACTTGTGGTCCACGTTGAAACCGTTCCACTGAAAGAGTTACCACAAGTTAGTCTTCACGAGATCGTCATCTCGGCTAAAGATAAGGGAAAAGACTTACTGACTGCCTCTTTCCATAGGAGCGGGCGCAGATGCTCCAGAAGATTGGATACTTGCCCTTCTGCGTAAAGTCGTGGAGAATCCCTGGGTCCTCCTGTCCGCCCCCACAAAGGCCAAGAGGTTGCCGGTGGTCAGAAAGTAGTGCAGGCGGTTGTGGACTAACGGGCGAAGCTGCAGGGTACCACGATCGGTACGATATGTAGGCCGTCCAGTTCCACCGACAGCTCCGTGCAGTCGCTGGACTTGCCGCCGAGCCTGACTACACGCTCCTGGTGTACCAGAAAAGAGTTTACACAAGTGCGACTACGATCTCATAAGACAAATGTATACTTGCGAGGCGAAGCGTGCATACCTTCGGCCCGGAGTAAGTGAGCATGGGCTCCCTTCCGCGAATCACCTTTTGGCGGTACTGGTGCGAAGCTTCAATCCCCTGAGCCGCCACGTTGAACGCCTGCAATTACGCCAGCACGCACACGCACAGAGTGCACTCCAGTTAACGGGGTTCGATCCGATGGGTACTCGATCAAGGGATAACCTATGGTTTGAGTGAAGGCTAGCCTCATGATACACACCTGTGCGATGCCCACGAATCCGGCCACCATCGCTCGCATCGTTTGGAGGCTCTGTATGAGAGACTAGGGGGGGGGGGAGATATACCGACGCGGGTAGTCAGTACTCGATTGAGAGCTAACCTTTCACGATCGAGTGCGCACCTGGCGTGAGGCCTCCTCGGAGGTAATCGGGTGCGAGGGAGTCCACAGTAGCTTGGAGGGGAACTCCCTGCCCTGCGCCCGCACAATCGTGGCAGCCTGCTTGGTCTTCCAGATGAACGAAGGCAGCACGTTCTCCCATCCGTACCTGATGGTGCGCAGACACAGCAGGAGCGAGAGCGAGTCCGCCAACGCGTTAAGGCGGCTTCCGCTGTGACGCGCTTTTACTTGCATGCTAGTTTGTGCACCGCTGGACGAAGTGTGTACCGTGTGATGAACCGCAGCGTCTCCATGTCCAAGCGCCGCTTCTTGGTGAGCAGGTACCCCTCGTACATCCCTGCGGCCACGTTCAGCCATCGAATCGTTAGCTACTCGAGTCCAGGCCATCCCATCGGGCATTGCACGCACCGAGTCCCATGACACTGCCCACCATCACCACCAATCCCACCTCTGCATGCGCACACAGCGCAGACGCGACCACACACACACGACCACACACACACCACACACACGACCACACGCACACACGCACGCACACACATCACACATCACACATCACACACAACACACAACACACGTACAGTCAGTAGATGGCAAGGAGCAGTACTGGCTGAGGAAGCGGTGGAGGTACCGGTCTTGGGGTCCTGCAGGCTGCCCAGACAGCGGCGCATCACGCGCGTGGACACCTCCCACGACTGCAGGGCGTGCGAGCCCCATGCGGAAAGGAGGAAGGAGCGATCGACGTCGTGCCACTCGGTCGGGATCGACTTGTCGGCTGCCGCCAGCGGAATCTGATCGTGATGCTGGTCCCTTCGTGGCTCACCCTCGCAGTCGTCGTCTCTTTCATGTCGCCTCTCCCTGTTGTGGTGGTGTGCGTTGCTGTGGAGGTGGAGGTGCACGCCGCGGGCGGGGTGGTAGCGCAGAAGGCGGTGTCGATGGTCGGCCAGCAGCACCGACGAGGAGAACCACTCCCTGCGCTCTTCTTCGGCACCACCGGCGGCAGACACCTTCGAAGGTGCAGCGTCCCTCTCTTCCGCCATCTCTTCTCAGCCCGTTCCTCCTAGTGCACGTGGTGGAATCGTGAGAAAAATGGATCTCGCGATGATTTAGAAAGATGCGGCAGCAACACAAAAAAAAAGAAAAAAAGGCTGTGTTCGCAACCTCCTCCAGCTGGCCAAGCACCGCCAGATGAGATGTGATTGTTATTATAATTGTTATTATTTATGAGCATTACCTACGGTAACGTTTGTTTTCGCCTCTCTGCGTTCTTTAATATTTTACATTGTTTTAATATTACTTTATTGTTGTCGACTCGATATAAAAATAATTCGTCGAGGCTGTTTTACCACTTAACTCTCACACCCGGCGCCGTGGCCGTGATGGACGAGCGCACCAAGGAGGCCCTCGACCTGCTCACCTTCGACCCCGAGCAGCAACCACCGAACCCGCCCTCTGTCCTTGTCTCTTGCAGTGCCACCCGACGTCATCCTTGCCTCGCGCCGCGATGAGAACGTTCTCATCACACGACCCTCCCGATTCCTGATCTCTGAATGGGTCGGCATCATCTGATCCCAGAGGCGCAAAAGGGGGGCAAGGCGGGGCTTTTGTTGCTGCCTCATATGTACACAATAGGAAGAGCTAATGGCATGCGTTGATGCTAACAGAACTTTTGGCCTTCATGTGTTCTTACACAGCATGTTGTGCCAGAGGTCACACACTGATCTGCAGCCTAGCGCACGTCACGAGGTCAGTAAACACATCAAGCAAAACAACAATGACAAAGGAGGACTGATGTACCCTGGAACAGAAGGGGCGTACGCAAGTCCGCTAAGTTCATGACCCATCAAGCTGACTTCATCGTCATCGTGGCCCAGGCGCTTCAGAATCGCCTTGTGGTAGTCATCGCTGTAGATGACGTACACGAAGTTGGGCAGCAGCTCCTTCACCTCTTTCTTGCTTGCGCGTAAGTCAATGAGAACGATCGCACCCATGCTAAAGACCTTGGACCTGTACACCTCGTTCTCCTGCGTGTCGTGTCGTTGGTCGTGTCGTGTGTGTCGTGTGCGGTGAGCTCAGGGCACGAGCAACGCAAGGTGCTGGTGGGAGGAGGATGCCGCACGTCACCGCCTCTGATGGTGACGTCGTCAGAGTGGTAGGCGATGGTGGCGCTGGTCCACCCGAGGAAGCTAGTGCTGTCAAAGTGCTGCGCGATGGCAATCGTCCTGGTTGTTGAGCACCTCCATCTCGAAGTACTCCACGCCCCGGTACAGCAGCGAGTCTACGAACAGCGCACGCCTTCGCCTCGCCCTCTGCGTCGCCACCTCATCACCGGCGCTGGCGGCGTCGCTGCCGTCAACACTGCCGGCCGCGTCGACAATACCACCATCGCCGCAGAAGCGCGGCCTCGCGCTCGCCGATCATAAGATCATCTTTTCCTCTTCGGCAAACCCACCTTTCAATTTCTCTTGATTTTTATTTTCTCTTGATTTTTCTTGTTGTGATACAAAAAGAAGAAAGGAAATTAGGGGAAGGTGAAGGCAAAGAGTCTTTGATAAAAAGAGAGGCTTGCGCTCTGGGCAAGGATGAACAACAAGGAAACGCTCGAGTCGTTCCAAAGCATCACAGGAGCCGACGAGGCCACCGCGCGATGCTTCCTCGAATCCTCCAACTGGAATCTCGAGGTTTGTCCTCATCTCAGAAGTGAATCACACCAACACCGGCTGCCCTCACCCGTGCTTTTATGTGCCCCACCCCACCATCACCACCACCATCACCGTGACAGGCGGGCATCAGCACTTTCTTCGACCACGGAGGGGTGAGCCCAGCAGCCGCGGTCGTCACGGCCCCGAGGGTCCCCTCCCTCGCGGGCAAGAACGACCACAAGCAGAAGAAGAAGAAGGTCTGCGGGAGGAGCGGCAGCGGGGGAGACTGGCCGACCAAGTACCATCCCACGCCGCTCACAGCTCTATTTCTTCATCTTGTTGTGCTTTTAGTTGGTGCGCGTGTGGTCGAGCGAGATCAATGGTTGATGGCTGGTGGTGGCTGGTGGCTGGTGGCTGATGACATAGCAGAGACGACGAGGAAGATGAGCTCGCGAGGCTCAAGGAGGACTACCAGCGCCTGCACGAGAGGCTGGCGCTGTACGAGCGGCGCGAGAGGGAGCAGCAGGAGCGGGAGCTCGAAGAGGAGGAGGCGCGCCGCGAGCTCGAAGAGGAGGAGCGCGACAACAGATCGGCGGCCGCGGTTATGGTGTCAGTGCCGATCGACCCCGAAGAGCGGCGGCGCGCGCGACAAGCCTACCGTCAGCTCGCCGAGCGGCCGCGCGATGGCGACGTCGGCCTGTGGTCCAACAGCCAGCGTGACCGTAGCAAGCTGCCCGCCGGCGACCTGCAGGCCCTGGCGCACATGCTGGGCCTGGCGATGACCAACGCCGAAGCGACGCGCACAGCGCAGGCCCTGGCGACTCGCGCGAGCGGCGGCGAAGAAGACGCAGAGCAGGTCATCCCCTGGTCTCGTTTTCTACGCTGGTGGGCCGCCGTGCGAGCCAAGGTTCTCCTTCGACTCTTTTCTCTATCTCGTGTGCGTGCGTGCGGCGTGCGGTGGGTAGGCTGGTAAGCATCAAGCGGGTGTGGTGGTAGTACGCGTGCTCACGAAAGTTAGTTTGCGTTGTTCCTGAGCACAGCTGACCAAGCAAGACCAAAAGCCGGGCGAGAAATGGAGCGCAGTCAGTCCGCTCGCCAAGCTGCAGCCGTGGACGACCTTCCTCGCCCAGGCCCGCAGCGCAGCTCGGGCTTCAACGACCGATGGTGATGTCACCCTGAACATCGACGTCAATGCCGGCACGCCTCCCTTTGCCGAGGCCGCGGTCATCCACGCCAAGCTAAGCCTCGACGCCACCCAGGGTTCGTGCTTCTTCCTGCACTTAGCTAGCTCTGCTTCTCACGCATCGTATTTCTCTGTTTTTCTCATCGCAGCGGCCTTGTGGCGAGAGGACCTCCGCGCGCCGTCGGAAGACAGCGCCATCCTCTCTGTTTCATTCACCACCGAAGAGGTACGACATACCTGGAGTGCCCTTCTTTCAGCAGTTGGGGCTTGGATCTGACGAGTGTCCATTTTCTTCGTCGGTGACCCCCACCAGGGCGTGGACAGTTTCGGCCTGGGCGAGATCTCGGGCGCGCTCAAGGACATCCTAGCGTCGATGCAGCCGGTGCTTCAGTACTCGAGCTTCCAGGTGCAGGTCAAGCAGCAGCAGCCGAGGGAGGGATCTAGCGACGGGAACGAGAAGGACAAGGCCGTCGCCGACGAGGCGGCAGCGCGCATCTTTCGGATCACTCTCTTTTTTGCCGAACTGGCGCCGGTGCACGAGCTGGCGGGCCTTCTTCTGCTCGGCTTCGAGGCCAAGGACCTCGAGGCCAGCCTCCAATTCAGCGGCGGCATCTACAACGACGAGAAAACGGTACGACCGTAAAAATGATCATCTTTTCTTCTGAAAACTGGTCTGTTGTTCATTTCTTAATTCTTCCAACTTTCCGCCACCCAGAGCATGCACAGCGAGGATAGCATCAAGGCCAGCGCCAGTGTGCGCGCCCAGCTCCCGGGCCACCAGCTGGCGGTGCTTGTGAAGGCGCTCAAGGCCTACCGCGCAGCCACGAACCTCGCCGGTGGGGCTGCGCGCCACGAAGACGGAAGCGACGACGATGACGCCCACATCACGAAGCTGGCGACCAAGCTGCGCCAACTGTCCCTGCGATTTGAATTTACCGATCTTGCCGACGCTCTCCGCCACTACCTTCCATCGCTGGCGACCGCGTGGCCCTCAGCTCAAGCGGTGACCTCAGGCTCCTCCACTTCGTCGTCGTCATCATCGACGGCCTTCACGGACGATGTAGGAACCTCGCCTTCAAGCGTTCGCGATGCGACGAAGCTGACGTGGCATTCGCTGCGGCGGAGCCTGTGCGCACACTTGGCGCAGGCGATGGCCGGTGCCCCGCCGCCCGCCGTTGCGGCCTACAGCGACATTGTCCAGAAGCTCCGCGTACCGATCCACCCTCTCCGCATATCATCAATCCACTGATGTCGTGCGCTTCCCGTCACCAAGCCTTAAACGTTTCCCTTCTCCTTCCAGGCACTGGATTCGATTCATTTGCAATGTGGAGACGCTGCGTTGCGCTTCACGTTCGACAACGCGCTGCTCTCGTTCCTGCCGAGCCTAGCCGAGCTGACGCCCGTCATCGGTACTCTGCGCCCTTCCCGATTTGAATTTCAACCTTGCCACTGTGTCCGCCTGACCCGTAAGCTTGGCTTGGCCGCACCACGCAGACAATTTGCGGGAAGCGCGTAGCGAGGCGGCCGCGCGAGAGAGCCTGCACTCGCAAAACATCAGGCTGGTGTTCATGGGCGACGACACGGTGGGCAAGGTACGCGATCATCGTCGAGCATAGTTGCGCAGCAATCTGAACCCAGTGGTTGACGACCGGTGTCGCGAGCAGACGAGCTACTTGATCACTGCGACGGAGCACGCGTTCCCCCTGCACGCGCCCATGCTGAATGAGAACAGGGAGCTCTCGCTGGCCATCGACGGTCGCACAGTATGCGTCTGTACGCAACAATCCCGCATGCGTCGCTCACGCGCATCATCTGCTAGCGACTGCGCCACACTGGCTGACGCTTGACTTTCCCCGGACACAGCGCTGTGGGACAGCATGGGAGTGGACAGCTACCGGCGGCTGCGGGCTCTGGCAGCCGGGTCGACCGACATGTTCGTCATCTGCTTTGCTGTTGATGACCCCGAATCCTACACCTCCGTCAGAACCAAGGTACAAAAACGCCGTCATGCGTAGTCCCAGCCTTCTACACACGACACTGCAGCTACTGACACGCGCATGTGTACCGGTACACCGCAGTGGGTGCCCGAAGTGCAGACACACTCCAAGCCGTTCATCATTTTGGCCCTCAAGACGGACCTGCGTCGTGTGGCGGGCTCCTCTGTCATCACGGAAGAGGAGGTGCGTTGCTCTTTCCATCCATCATGGTGCCGCAGGCGTGCGATGTTCCGCACAATACCGGCGACCATTCAATCAATCCCCCGCCCCATCGCTCATCGTTGCTATCCTACTTTGCACAACCAGGGCCGTAAGCTCGCCGAGGAAGTCGGTGCACAGGGCTACGCAGAGGCCTCGGCGCAGGACATGAGCGGGCTGCCCATGCCAATCTTAGAGTCGTACCGGGTACACCCCCCCCCTTCCCACAAGATACCATGGTGCGTACCATGCCTTACTCCAAATGCTGTTGCTTGGGCGCTGAGCAGGCGCGCATCAAGTACCTCAGCTCGGGTCCGTCCGACGGCACCAAGCGCCGGATAAGAACAAAGGGAAGGAGGCTCAGTGTTTCGTCCTTTGACTAAGTCTCGCGGTTCCCGCCCCTGCTCGACCGCTTCCCATTTCAGAGTAAGGAACTGGTTTTGCCTTGTAAGGTTTGCGCCTGTTTACGGCTGCATAGACCCAGGAGAACTGCGCACACGTCTTTCTTCGTCTCCAGCTCCTCGCACTTGAAGATAAAGATGAAGTGCGCACTTCATCTGTACCTCACGCTCGCCCTCCTGGCGTTCGCCGTGTGCGGCTCGCTGGCCAGTGACACCGCAATCAACTTCAACTTTGAGGGAATGATCCCGCCCGCTTCCGGCTCCAGCTCCGGCGGCCCGCAGCACCACCTCATCAGAGTCTTCGAGGTCTCCACCACGGACGTTGCCACCCCTGGCTTCGGCTCCGAGGAGAGCGCTCCCCTCATGACCGGTATTGTGAACCCCCCGAACCACACCCACGTCGTCTTCATGATCGCTTAGATCTTATGCAACTTCCTCTTTTGCACGTACCCGACAATACTTCAGACGTGTGGGCCAACCAGCTGTGGGACGAGGACAAGAGCGAGGTGGTGGGCTATGACATTGGGCAGTGCACCATCACCCCGGCCGTCAACAACGAGGGTCCCCTCTACCAGCTCTGCCACATCACCCACTTCTACAACGGCGGCGCCGACCAGTTGGTCGTGTTGGGCGCCACCACCTTCGAGTCCGAGCCCCAGACCGTGTCCATTGTGGGCGGCGCTGGCGCTTACGCTGGTGCCTACGGCAGCTGCACCTACCAGCCCTTCCCCAACTACGACGTCCACTACGTCTGCGACTTCAACACCCCGCACTGAACCATCAACTGATTCGAACCCGAAAAGCGTGTATCGTTCGGCAACTAAAGGCAAGGGGTTTGCAGCAGCATAGCACAGCACGCAGCTGGCGTCGACGTGGCGTTGGCGTGGTTGGGGTGGTGCGCGTTTGTAGTCCTATGCTCGGCGAAATTTGGGCCGCATGTCGCCCACACGAGGACGGAGGGCTGATGGAGAGACCGAGGGACCTCGCCCGCAACAGGCTTCTGCATTGACGATTGGCCCAAAAGGGGATAAGCTCGAACCACCCCCCCTTGGGATGCTCAGGAGGACGCACACCCTTGCCAGGCCATCCGGTAGGCTACTAAGACCCACCACAGCACAGACCGAGCGCCTCAACACGAGCCCAAGGCAAGCAACCACAACTTCACGCGTCCAGAGGGAGGGATGGCCCATGTGGGTTCGCGAGGAATGCTAATCTGTACCGCGGTGGTGCTCGTTCTCGCGTGGTGTGCTGTGTGGCACAGCAGACACCAGTACTACGCCGCAGTACAGCAGGAGAAGAAGATGACAGACGAGGTGAAGGTGGAGGCCGCGCCCGGTATCTTTCTCTCGGGCAATCTCAACATTCCGCCCGGCGCCAAGGGCATCGTCGTGTTCGCCCACGGCAGCGGCAGCGGCCGCTTCAGGTGCGGTGCCGACCACGCTCTCGAGAGTGGGTCTGAAGTTGTTGACACACGGCACGCAACACGACACGACACGACACGACACAGCCCGAGGAACAGATACGTGGCGCGGGTGATGCAGGAGGGAGGGCTGGGTACGTTTCTGTTTGATCTGCTCACGCCCAAGGAGGAGGAGATCGACGACGTCACGCGCGAGCTCCGCTTCAACATCCCCTTCCTGGCCGACCGCATGGTCACCGTGACCAAGTGGCTGCGCGGCACCGATGCCACGAAGGACCTCAACGTGGGCTACTTCGGCGCCAGCACCGGCGGCGGGGCGGCCATCGTCGCCGCGGCGCGGCTCAAAGGCGATCCGCAGGTCAAGGCCGTCGTGTCTCGCGGCGGCCGGCCCGACCTCGCAGGTCCGTTGATGACGAAGTTGAAGAAGAAGAAGAAGAAGAAGAAGAAGAAGAGATCGAGCCTAACGATGACGATGATGACGGAATGCGCTGTGCAGGCAAGTCACTGCGTGACTGCATCGTGCCGACGCTGCTCCTGGTGGGTGGCTGGGACGGCCCCGTGATCGACATGAACAAGGACGCGCTCGACAAGCTCACCGCTCCAGGTTTGGTCCCAACCTGCGCCACCACCACCACCAAACCGGTCACTGACACTTGGCATGTGATGTGTTTGCGGTGGTGCGAGCAGTGAAGGAGCTGAGGATCATACCGGGCGCGACGCACCTGTTCGAGGAGCCCGGCAAGCTGGAGGAGGTGGCCCGCCAGGCCCGCGACTGGTTCAAGAAGTACCTCGATACCCCGCAGGCTCCCTCGGCCAGCGAGGAGAGATGAGACAGAAGTAGCTGAAGTAGCTGAAGCAGCTGAAGAACAAACACCACGAGGAGGTGTGGAATGACGGAGAGAGGGAAGAGGCGAGGGCACACGGTGGGTGGTAATTAAAGATACATTTGCTCTTGGTACCCTGGCGGGTAGGCAGGAGGGACGACGAGGGAGAGAAAGAGAGCGCACAGGAGCACGAGCTCCGAACTGTGACGAAGGGGCAGCCGGGACCCCATTCGCCCTCTGGCGAGCTCAGGCAGCTCCGTTCTGCAGAAGATGATGCACACCGATGCAGGACAGGGCCGCCCTTTCCGCGCCGTCGTCGTCGACCTTTCGAAAGTGCCCCGCGCAGCCCACTTCTCCGGCTGTCGATTCGCTGTCGCTGAGGCCACGTCGTGCCCACATGCGAATGTATCTCTGGGTTTTGCTTCCAGCTCGGGCTGCATCCAGCATCCTTGCCTGCCTGCCTTCCTGCTAGCGTACTCGTTCCCTCCTGAGCTCTGTAGCCTTCATTTCCTTCTTCGTCCTTTGCCTCCTTTCTTCCTTTCCAACCTCCTCGCGATCGACAGCACCCGGCTTGCCGCCCATCGTCGTCCTCGCGGTTTCGCTTTCGCGTTTCGCTTTCGTTCTTTCTTTGGTTGGCTGGTGAGAGGTCGTTTCACCAGCCCGTCGAGACCGTGACGGTCTGCAGCTGGGCCGGCTGCTCGGGTAGCACCTCGTCCGAGGCGTTCGCATCGGCGGCGATGGCCGGGTGTGTCGGCTTGGCACCGCTCGCGTGGCCGATCGGCAGGAAGGTGTTGAAGCCGATGAGCAGGTTGGGATGTCCCTCGAACAGCTGGTACACCTGCGTCACCAGGCCCGTGATCTCCACCCTTACGCGGACGACACACACGCACACACACGAAGGTCAGAGGACGCGCTGGGATTGGCGGTTGTTATCACAAAAGTCCGAATAAAAATAAATCGGGGTCGTCCAACCAACCAAGAAGACCAAAATAGAACGGGAAAGGAAGGAGGAGAAGTCCAGGAAGAGAGAAGCCACAGATGATGGGAGAGCAGGAAAGATATAAAGAAGTCCAGGAGGCCATGGATGAGAGAGAAGGAAAGGTAACGAAGGAATGGGCTGGGGGAGTTTACCTTTGTTCCTTGAAGGCGTGCATGACGGCGAGGAAGGCGCGGTAGACCTCGGGTCGCTCGGCGAAGGTGCGCTTGACTCGCTCGAGGTAGCTCACGGCTCGCTTGAGCACGCGCGAGGGAGCCTGCGCGGGCGCGCCACCCTCGAAAGCCTCGCCACCCTGGGCCTGCTGCTCCCTCTGCACCCTACACACGCTCTTCGGTTGCCTCATCTTCCCTCGTCTTCGCTTTCGCTTTCGTTCTTTGTTCGCTCTCCGCGTTTTGACCTTAGACGAAACTCGACGTTGGTGGTTTGTCGTTGGGGTTGTGTGTGTTGGTCTCTCGCAACCAAAGGAGGTGAGGACTCTGCGGACTGCGGCGGGCTGTGGAGAGGCTAACTAACTCTTCCAGAGGACAGAGCGCTTTGGTTGGGGTGAGAGACAAGCGCGAAAGCAAGGGGGAGAGGCGCCTTTTTGCTGTGGCCTTCTTCCCTTTGCGCCTGCCAACGGCGAGTGGACATCCGTTCTCCGGTGTCACGGCGCATCGCACGTGTTCATTACCGCCCAAACACCGATCGGAATGTGCATGGTTGGAGTGCGCGGGAGGATAAAACCGTCGACCACCGATTCCAACTGGATTTCGGTTGGCGGGCACATGCAGGGACGGGGTTTTTCCACCGCACACGTGTGCGGGTTTGGGTTAGACGAAATTTCTCAAGTCCGGTAGGACGGCAACAAAATTCTGCGGAATGAAATGTTGTTCAACATTTCTCTCTTAACCTTTTCATGCCTGGATTTTACGTGGGGCGGAAGAGTGAGCGCGAACGATTAGCAATTTGAGATCGAGATGGACTGGCCGGCTGCCCACCGCACACCACGGCAGGCAGATGATGATGATCCAGACCCCGTCGGCTTGTTCCCGTTCGATCAGCTGCCACCCGAGCTTCAAACACACATCTTCTTGGCACTTGATCTGCGCTCGCTGGCGGCCGCCATGCGGGTTTCGCCAAGCTGGTGCGCCATGATTGAGGAGCCGGTCATGTGGAAACTCAAGTACGGTGCGCTCTTCGCCTTCCTTCGCACCACCAGCTTGCTGACAAACCCGGGTGCCTCAGATGCCTCAGCGAATTCCCACACTATCTCGAGGGGGCGCCTTTGGCGGAGCAGGAATGCGTAGTCCCCGACGAACAGAACTACAAACGTATGCGACACGCCTCACATGACGCGCCACACGGATGCACGGCACTAACCCGTGGCCCTCTCATAAATCAGTGACGTTGGATGAGCTGGAGGATGCAGTGAGTCGTGGGAACGAGCAGGCACTGCTGCGCCTGATCGCGCTCATTCACAGGTTCACGCAGACCCACGCCGATGACGAGAACAGCACCGAGACAGAGGACGTGGATGCGGACGAGACCGCAGGTGACACTGGCTTCTCACCGCTGCCCCAACGTGGAGGTGAAGCCGAAACCACGAAGAACACGGAGGACGAGCACACAATTCAGCGCGAGGAGGCATCACAGCAGCAGCAGCAAGAGACCAGAGATTGGAAGCAGTTCTACAGGCAGTGCCTCGGGTGTCCGGACCTCGACGGCCGCTGGATCGGCGACTATCGCTCGCACGGCAAGGAGCTGGTTCACATCTCACACAGAGGCTTCCGCGTGCTGGCCACCAAGATCACGGGTGACCCCTCCACCGATATCGATCTGTCCTCCAGCTTTTTCTTCCCCTTCCCCCGCTTACCACCCAGCAATTATTTACCTTTGACAACAATGCAGGTGATGCCAACGTACCAGCGGGCAAACCCACGTGGAGGATGACGATGGCTGCCAAGGGCGATCGAGGCAAAGGACAGGTACTGCAGCTGCTCTCCCCACAGCAACTGTGGTGACGGATGAGCGTTGGTTGGCTAACCCTGGCTTGCCTCGTAGATGCATTTGGCGGACACGGGCTATAAGCGGCCAAGGTGGGGCAGAGCTTATTTGGAAGTTGTGGTACGTACGGGCTCTGCCCACTCGTTCCCTTTCTTTCCTCCCACTCTTCATCCCTTGCTCACAGCCTGGTATCGATGTGGCTGTGCAGGATAAAAACAACCTGGTGGTCAAGTGGTTTTACGGCGTCCATCCTTCGCAGCACTTCGATACCTACTACGAGAGGGTCAAAAGATCCGGTTCAGGCGAAGCGGATCAGGACACAGAGATGCCTGAAGGGGAGGTGCAGGTGGCAGAGCAAGGACCTGACAGTCGAGCACGAGATCAAGAAACCGCCGCGACGGGCGACAGTGCGGCTGCTGGCCATGACGGAGAAGAAAGGGAGAGGAAGAGGGCCAAGCGAGAGGTGACCGAGAATGGCTTTGCCTTCCGTCTTGTGCGCTCCCCCGACACCGGCCAAATGTACGTGCTCGAGGAGAACGACGGGGAGGAAGGCCATGACGAAGCTGAGGATGTGGAGCAAGGAGATTACGAGGACGACGAGAGCGACGAGGAAGCCAGCGAAGACAACAACGACGACGACGAGGAACGAGCTTCAACACACAACGACTTTGAGGTCGACGCTGGCCACGATAGCAATGGAGACCGGCAGTAGCGCCGCCTTCCCATACACCTCCTTCACGCTCTCCCTGTGTCCCTGCTTCGCTTCTGGTTGGTGTATTGAGGTGTGATGTTCTCGGGTGTGGTGCGTTGGTCGAGGTGTCTTGCCTGCCCGTTTCGAGGGCCGTCTAAAACGACATTCGCGGGTTCGAATCCCGCCGCCTCCATCACAGGAGGTGTGGCCGAGTGGTCTAAGGCGTTGAACTTAAGATTCAAATTTACTTCGAACTTGACGCAGTCCCCGAGAGTAAGTGGCAAGCCCGTCGTGGCCCTGAGGCACCTGACGCTATCACCATCCCTTCCCTTTTGGCCGGTTCTTGTGCGCACAAAGAAGGAAGCAGCCTGCTACGAAGCCTGCTGCGCTGTCTGTGACGGACGGGCCAGGTAACTTTCGTTTTGGATCCAAATTGGCGGGAAAGGTCTCTACCAAAAACGGCGGGAAAGCCGCAACGGAAAGCGTTGGCTGATTGATTGTAATCGAGGGGGAAGCGGCAGCAGGGGCCCACCAACAGAGGGAGCAAGATGACAGAAAGGATCCGGATCTATCAAAAGTTGAACGATTTAGGGTACTCCATTAATGCGCAAGGCACTGAAGAGGAGGTGGTGGCCATCTTCAACTTCCTGCTTCCCAAATACGACTCCGCTTTCGCGCTGGGCGGCTGGTTGAGCACCGACGAGCGGAAGACCACCATCCTCCGGTACGTATGGTGCCCCTTTGGGTGGGCAGGTGCAAACCCAAGGGGGTGGGGCACTGTTGTCTTGAGACCCGGGCTGAAAAGAGAGCTGCACACCTGGGGGGGGGGTACAGGTACATGAAGAACCTGGGGCTGGCGCACCACTTCAACGGCAAGGCGCAGCAGGTGGGCGCCACCGAGTGCAAGCAGGAGAACTGGCAGGCAATCACCGAGCTCATCCAAAAGGTGGAGAAGCGGCACGGTGCCGATGTGCTCTACGAAAACAAAGAGAACCACAGCCGCGGTGCCGCCGTACGTTCTCTTTCTTCCCGTATGGGCTTGTGTCCTTCTCGTCATGACGTGTTCATCCCACCAGGTTCGTAATAATGGCGGCGACGGCGGCCGCTGCAGCAGCACCCAGGACCAGCACGCCGAATCCCTCCACTTGCCCGCCACCCGCCAACGGTACCTCTTCCCTTGGTTGTCTGAGCACTGTCTGTGTGTTTATTACTACCTCTTCAGGTGGTTCATCCGCTAAAATCGCCTTATCTTTTTGGCTACTCCTCCTGTACGGATGGCAGAGCGCTCGGCATCAAGGAAGTAGAGTCGCTCGCCCTTGATGAAGTGGCCACGAAGATGACTGGCCGACGTGCGGCATCGCTTGGCCGTACAGAGCTGGCCTACATCGTTGAAGTTTACCACGCGCAGATGAAGGACAAACTTGCAGTAAGTTGTGTGTGTGTGTGTGTGTGTGTATGTGTGTGTGTGGTGCTGGTGTCTATGTGTCGCTCCAGCACTTAGCACTGCTGCTTGTGCGAGACAACATGTCTAAACACCCCCTACAGGAGAAGCAGAAGCAAGTGGAGAAGCAAACCAAGAGGCAACAGTGTGAAGAAGAGCTCGCCCTCGAGCAGTTGAAAATGAACATTGCCAAACTCGAAAACACGGTTCATACCACCACCACTGCCAGTTTGCCGCGTATGATCCGCGCGTTGTCTCACTGATGTGCTTTCTACTGCAGTTAAAGGCCGAGCGATCGTCGGCGGGCAGCCACGTGGTCAGTAAGTTGACCGAAGAGCTTAAGGCGCTGAAGAAACAGCACATGACCATGCTCATGCAAGCGGGCCTGGCGGAGGAGGAAATCAAGAAGAAGGCGGAGGTCCTGCGACAGAAGGAGCACGCGATAGATCATCTCGCCAAGCGAGAGCAGGCCAGGCTGACACAGCGCAACAGCGACGGCGATAAGGCGACCGCAGCGAGCGCCACCAGAGCCAGAGCTGCTGTCAGCGCGCCCAACAGCGACGAGCGCTTCGTCGCAGACGAGAGGAAACCAAAGCCAGCTCTAGCCGTGCCCAACCCGTCTGAACCCCAGAGGAGCGACGCCAAGATCAGCAAAGTGGTGGTGCTCAACACCGGGGCAACGAGAAGCGACGAGAACCCAAGCACGTCGGACGATGAGCTGGAGAAGAGGGCGAGACCAGCGGCCGCAGCAAGAAAGACGACGGCGAGCGGCGCTGCGGTGAAACCGAAAAGGAGCCAGGCCAAAGAGGCGGGCACGAAGACCACCGTGCGGGCGACGGCCAAGCAAGAACAAGGCGAAGAGCGATCGACGACGACAAAGCGGCAACAGCCGCGTCGTGAGGATAGGCTGAAGCGCGAGGACGAGCGATTGCTGAAGAAATGCGAAAAGGAGAGAAGGTCGATGAAGGAGGGTCAGCGCCTCCCGAGGATCAACGAAGTGCTGAAGGGGTGGGGCGCCGGCCTCCCTCCGCAACATCAGCACGAGCATCACTTCCTCGACCGGCTGAACAAGGAGCGGCGCAAGCGGGTCAAGCAGATGAGGGTCGACGCGATGCGGAAGGTGAAGGAACGCAGCAAAAGCAGGACCAGCGCCATCGGCGGCACCGACGAAGCGGCCGCCATCATCGTGGTCAAGGACACCCCGTGGGCGACGATTCGGAAGAAGAAGGCCAGCGCCACTGCCTCCGCCGGTAAGCCCGCGCGAGGGCGAATCACCTTTGCCGACACCGAGAGCGAAGGCGAAGATGAAGATGAAGACGAAGACTACACGGAAACGGCCATAGATCCGAACGACACATTGTCATCGTCATCATCGTCATCATCAGAAGAGGAAGGCGAGGGGGTGGACGCGATAACGGAGGGATGTGACGAAAGCGATGGCAATTGTGATTCCCTGGGCGTTGAGATGAGGGACGATGGGCACGGCGAGGAGGGCGAGTACCAGACAGCAGGAAGCAGCGGCGAAGATGATGGAAAGATAATCGAGAGACCACCCAGGGACGATGGCATCAGCAAGGTGAGCGCAACGGTCATCCTGAACACAGGTACGGCGGAGGGGAGCGATAACGGCGATGGCGAGCGGCGGCCAGATGAGTTCCCGCATTACAGCGACGTGGATGAGAGCGAGAGCGAAAACGATGACGCGGAAAGCGACGAAGAGAGCGAACCAGAGGCCGGAGTGCTGGCCTTGAGAAAGGCCAGAAAGGAGTGGCGATGGCAGAGAGACAGACCCGAGCGAGAAAGGGTGGAGGGCAAGCGGCGGACCGAGAAGCGGAGGTCGCAGGGGATGAAGGGCGAAGAGAGGCGAAAGAGTGAAAAGAGAAAGGAGCAGCGGGTGCTGGACGGCCAGGTGGTGTCCACCGACAATGGGGAGGGCCTCGAGCGAGCAGGGGAGCACCAGAGCGCCAAGATGAAGGCTCTGGTGACGGAGTATCTTCGCGATCTGGCCGAACCTGTGGCCGACCTCACCCGGCTTGAGGAAAGTTGCGCAGAGCCTCCGAGCGAAGAGATCCAGCAACTGCAGGCCCTGGTTGCGGTAACCAACACCACGCTGCACTGTGTTTGGCCTTTCCAGTCGCGACTCAGTCTCACGTGTGCCCGCGGTTTTGCTGCGTGTGAAGGTGTTTGAAGCGCGAGCACGGAACAGAGCCGCGGAGGAGGTGGCGCTTGACGAGGACCTGCTCCGCATGTCGCTCGAGGAGAAGAAAAGGGCCTTGTGGGGCGACAATTACCACGCCGACAACGCCAGGTGGGCCATCGCACAACAACAGCAGCGCCAGACACAGAGTGGAGCTGACAAAGCAGCGACAGCGACTACAGCTAGCGTGAGAACGAAGTAACACGACGGAAACTGAAAAAGTCACATCAACCTATGAACTATACAACTGCATATTCACAATTAATTGTGGTACGGTGAACAGGATCAACCTCGCCACAGTACCGCGAAGGGCTGTCGAGTGATTCCACCATCATCAGCTCCGATGCTCGTGGATGCCGACGGTGACGTCGGGACAGTGTAAGGCACCGACACGCACCGCTTTTGCCGCTTGGTGTGTTCCAGTTTGCGGCGCTTGGCGTCGGTCTTCCGCTTGCCCGGCGTTCGGGCGTGGAATCGGTAAGACAGCCGCCTGAACAGCTCCTTCGGCGAGACTCTCTCGCCAGCCTCGTCGAATTCCTCGTGCAGGCTCTGGATGCTTGTGCGCTCCTCGTTATGGGTGTTGGTCCCGGAGCCGACCGTAACGTCATTGTCTTGTGTGGCCATCTTGTCAGTCCAGGGTGTTTGTGCTTGTGAGTGTTATCCTTCGCCAGGTACATAAGCATAGGGCGCCTTTTCCGCGAGGATTGCTCGCGGGTGGCGTCCCACAATAGAACCGCGAGCTCTCTGCCTGTCGACAAATAACTCGCGGAAATCATTTTTATATCATTTTTTTTTGATTTTCCTCGGTTGTCCAACACAAGCATTTCGCCTGGCTTTGGGCCAAAGGTTCATCTCCCAAATGGAAGCGAAGGCAACGAAGCGCATCTTTATCAAGTTCGGCCCGGATGTCAAGCGTGTGGACCTGCCCACCGCGCATTTGGCATCGTTGAGGGACCTCGCGTCGCTCTTCTTGACCAAATTCGAGCTTCCGTCAGAGTTGCTCGCCATGGCCAGGGCCGGCCAATTCCCTCTCTACATCCAGGACCGCCAATCGCAGGTCTGGTACGAGATGGAGAACGTCGCCGACGTCTACGAAAGCGCTGTTGTCGAACTGCGCAAGCCCAACAGCGACCACCCGATGGGCAGTACGTTGTCCCGCTCCCCGCAACAAACGTCCTAAAGATGATTCACACATTGGGTGGATTATGTCTAAATTCATTTAAACTTTTAAATTCCTCAGGCAGCCGTGGAGGGCACAAGATCGAGTACTGCACGTCGTCTACCAACGACAAGCTCGTGTTTGTACGTGTTTTACCCTGGGCGCGCGCGAGTGCAGTCGGGCGTCGCGGATCATGTTGCAATCAGGAAGTTGATTGCCGCAGGAGACTTCTTTTTATTTCAGTGGTCTGACGCCACACGCGGCGTGCAGGTTATGTGCGGTCTGCCGGCGCGGGGCAAGACCTACATTGCCCGCAAGATCTCTCGTTACTTGAACTGGCTTGGCGTGCCCACACAGGTACGCATGGCATCTCATCAGTACGCGCGTTTGCGTGCTGATGGACACACAATGTGTTGGTGTGTGGGCAGCGATGATCACGCTCACCTCTGCTGGGCACCATAGGTTTTCAACGTGGGAAGCTATCGTCGTGAGAAGCTCGGCGCAAAGCAGCCGCCCGAGTTCTTCGACCCCACCAACCCCGACGGCAGCACTCAGCGCCTGCACATGGTATCACGCACCTTTTTCGCCTCTTTGCATTAAGTGTGCGTGCGTGCGTGCGTGCGCATCAATTAGACGTCTAGTTGTTCTAACCTCATCTCTCTTCTTCTCTTCGCCTGAGGCTAGGCGGTACTCGCGCTGGATGACATGTTCGAGTGGCTGCGCAAGGGTGGTCGCGTGGGCATCTACGACGCCACCAACTCTACCAAGTCGAGGCGGCAGCTTATCATGTCGCGTTGCACCGATGAACACATTCAAGTCATCTTCATCGAGAGCATTTGCGAGGATCCAGGTTCGGCCCTTTTTGATGACTTTCAGTTATAGGAAACGAAGTAAGGTAACAATGCCTTCCTCTGTTCTCGATATCCTCGCGCAGTCATCATCGAATCTACGTTGCGCGAGACCAAGCTGCACTCTCCAGAGTACGTGTGTGTGTGTGTGTGTGTGTCCGCGATATTCAAGTGTGGCGCTTTGTTGATTTTTGTCATTCTATAATTTGCTAGTTTCGAGGGCGTCCCGTCTGCAGAGGCGATCCAACAATTTCAGGAGCGAATTGAACACTACACACGGGCCTACGAGACCGTAGACGAAGATGAATACGTCAGGTGACTCAATATTTGTGTGCGCTTCTGCTGTGGTCGCCCGAACTTACGCGCCTTGACGCGACGACAAATTTTGGCACAATCATTGACAGCTTCATCAAGATGTTCGACGTGGGAAAGAAGATCATCGTACACAATCTACCGTCCTCCTACCTGCCCGGCAGGGTCGTCTTCTTCCTCATGAATCTCCACATCATCCCCCGTCCCATCTTCCTGGTACGCGTTAGCTCTGCTCTTCTCTTTTGCTGCCGCCTTGTGTTCAGGCGTAACTTTGCATGCACGCCCCCCGCGGTAGACAAGGCACGGGCAGAGCATGGACAACACGGAGGACAAGATCGGCGGCGACTCCAAGCTCACGCCATCGGGCGAGAGGTACGCCCAGGCGCTCTCGTCCTGGGTCAACCAGCGCATCTTCGAGGCCAAGGCCGAAGGCAAGAAGAAGAGCGCTATGGAGAGGACCGTTTCGTACGACGGAGCCGAAGACAAGCTCATGAAGCTCACTGTGTGGACCTCCACCCTCCAGCGAGCCATCGCTACTTCACAGGTACTTAGCTCCTCCGGTGTGCATTGGTGCGTCGTGTGGTGTGTGGTGTGTGGTGTGTGGTGTGCGGTGTGCGGTGTGCGGTGTGTGGTGTGTGGTGTGTGGTGTGCGGTGTGCGGTATGCGTGGTGTGAACGTTAAGCCAGCTTTCTGAAAATTGGGCATGTTGTCAATGTACTATAGTATCTGCCGCAGCGCAAGATCCAATTACGTTGCTTGGACGAAATCGACGCAGGCAAGTGCGATGGCATGACCTACGAGGAAATCGGTACGACACCACGCGCACGGGAGAGGGAAGGCTCATGGAGGGCTCACACTTGTGCGCCTTCCAGCCAAGAAGATGCCTGAGGAGTTTGCTGCTCGTGCTGCGGACAAGCTGCGGTATCGCTACCCGCAAGGCGAAAGCTATGAAGATGTCATCCAAGTACTTTTCTACCACACGCTACACGAGACACCACCAACGACACACAGCTGGCATTCATTCTCACCTACAATTTACACAGCGACTGGAACCCATCATCTTCGAGTTGGAGAGGCAGCGTGATCCGGTCCTCGTGATCGCTCACAACGCTGTGATTCGATGCCTGTATGCCTACTTCAAGGAGAAACCCGCTGAGGAGTGCCCGCACATTGATGTGCCGCTGCACACGCTCATTGAGCTCACGCCTCGGGCCTATGGCTGCGAAGAGAAGCGGTATGCCCTCCTCAAGAAGGACGACGCTGCCCTAGGCCGCTCCCTGAGCCGAGACAACAGCTTTCTCCAGCCGCCCTCCCCAGCCCAGGCCAAGCCAGAAACAACACCAGCGCCAGTCGCTGCTGACGACAGCAGCAGCAACACAACTAGTAACACCTGATGTGGGATCTCGCTCTTGGAATTAAACACATTCACAATACGGCAAGGTCGTCGTTCTGTCTGGTCCCCGCGCCAACGGGCCGTGAGAATTTAGGTTTATTCAGAAACATTTCCGCGACGCAACCCCGATCGAGACGTGACGAAATGGGCGCTCGGTTTGCGCTGCCCGAAGGACTTCCGGTGCCGGATGACGACGGCGCTGCGGACCATCTGAGGGTGGGACCTCCCGTGGCCGACCTCGAGCTTCCTTCCACCTATGGCCACCAGGTACAACTTTGATAAAAATGATCATGGGAATGAAAAATTAGCCGATAATACGCGCGTAGGTTTAGAAATAATAATACTAACATTTTGATACACATGTTATGAGTAAATATGTCATGTTAAGGAATTTAAAGGAAAATACCAACAATCCACACTTTGTTGAGCAGAGATGGTGCGGAGACGAGGAGAGAATAGAAGAGGAGACAGGGTGCAGTGATGC
>CDFE01063131.1:0-13489 GCA_000826465.1 Acanthamoeba mauritaniensis | reverse complement strand
ACACACACACACACACACACACACACACACACACACACACACACACACACACACACCGCACGCGATCTGACCATATTGTCGGCGCAGGGGCCGAGCTGATGAGGACCCGTCGCACCGCACGTACGAGCCGAAGTCGACTAAAAAATACATGGCGGTGCTGCGGGAAATGGCGTCCAAGGGCGTCACCTTCCACGACAAGACCATTCTTATCACCGGCTGCGGTCGCGACTCGATCGGCTTGGAGATTGTCAAAGCCATGCTGCGCGGCGGCGCCAAGATCTACGCCACCACCTCGCGCTTCTCGTCGTCGGGCAGCTCGTTCTACCACCAGCTGTTCGACCAGCACGGCACCAAGACCTCCCAGCTTGTCATCCTGCCTTTCAACCAGGTACCACACCATCATCGGTCAGGTCTTGCTTTGTGTCAATGCTGACGCGGCATAACTTGTTGCTACAGTCGTCGCAGCAGGACGTGCAGGCGTTGGTGGACTACGTGTACGACAAGGAGGGCGCCGACATCGACTACATCATCCCCTTCGCTGCTATCCCCGAGGGCGGACGCGTACGCGAACTTTCTGAACTTTGCTTCTTAGGAATCCCAGGCATGCGTGTAGCTTTGGGTGCTGATTCGAATGTGTCGTGTGGGTGTAGGACATTGGCGCGATCGATGCTAAGTCGGAGCTGGCGCACCGCCTGATGCTGACCAACACGATCCGCCTGATCGGTGCGGTGAAGAACAAGAAGGAGTCGCGCTCGATCGTCACCCGGCCGGCCCACGTCCTGCTCCCGCTGTCGCCCAACCACGGCGTGTTTGGGTTCGACGGCCTCTACGCCGAGAGCAAGCTGGGCCTCGAGGCCCTGCTCAACAAGTGGAAATCCGAGGGCTGGTCCAACTATTTGTCGCTGGCCGGGGCCGTGATCGGCTGGACCCGCGGCACGGGCCTAATGAAGGGCAACAACCTGCTGGCCGTCGGCATCGAGCAGCTGGGCGTCCGCACCTTCACCACCCAGGAGATCTGCTTCAACTGCGTCGGCCTGCTCCACCCCAAGTACGCCACCTGCATTCCATTGCACACGCTCATCACCGCACACGCGCTCACATAAATGGGCAATGGCAGGATGGTGGCCGAGGCCCAGAAGGAGCCGATTCTGGCTGACCTGAGCGGCGGCCTGCTCAAGATCAAGGAGCTTGACTCAGTGCTCAACAACCTCCGTGCCTCGATGAACGAGGACGCCTCCGTGCGCAAGGCCGTCTACGCCGACACCCAGAAGGTATGCGCCTGCGATAGGTGCATTATCTGCACATAGGGCTCACGTGTGTGTTGAACCCAAACAGGACAAGGAGCTGGAGAACCACAACGTGGCTGTGTCGGCAGCCACCAGCAACCACTTGATCCGGCCGCGGGCCAACATCAATGTCCAGTTCCCGTCGCTGCCCTCCAAGGAGCGCCTCGGGCAGCTCAAGCGCATCAAGGGCATGGTCGACATGGAGCGCGTTGTGGTGGTGACTGGCTTCGGCGAGGTGGGTCCCTACGGTTCGGCCCGCACCCGGTGGGAGATGGAGGCCTATGGCGAGTTTTCGATGGAGGGCTGCATCGAGCTGGCCTGGATGATGGGCCTCATCCGCTACCACAACGACGACAGCCGCACCGGCTGGGTCGACGCCAAGACCGGCGAACCCATCAAGGACGACGAAATCAAGGCCCGCTACGAGAAGATCATCCTCGACAACACCGTACGCACGACACGATACGACACGACCAGCTACACACTATGGTCTGCTCACACACATGTGGGGGATTGCAGGGCATTCGTATTATTGAGCCGTCGCTGTTTGGCGGCTACGAGCCGAGCAAAAAGATGTTCCTGCACCAGGTGGCGATCAACGAGGACATGGGACCGCTCGAGGTGTCGTCCGAGGGAGAGGCCCAGGCCTTCAAGCGCCAGCACGGCGAGGCGGTCGAAATAATTGAGAAGGACGGCGTCTTCTCGGTGCTGATCAAGCGCGGCGGCGTGCTTTACATCCCGAAGGCGCTCAAGTTCGACCGCTTCGTGGCCGGCCAGATCCCCACGTCGTGGGACCCGACCATATTCGGCCTGCCCGAAGACATCGTCAAGCAGGTCGACCCGGTCACCCTCTACACACTCGTCTCCACCGCCGAGGCCCTCGTCTCTGCCGGCGTAACCGACCCCTATGAATTCTACGAGGTCCGCACACGCACAGACGTCACCGCACACACCACCGCACACGCACTCAACGTTTTTGTTATTGCAGTACGTGCATGTGTCCCAGGTGGGCAACACGATCGGCGGCGGCTTCGGAGGAATGAAGAGCGTGCGCGCCATGCACAGGGCAGTGCTTCTTGAGGAGCCCGTGCAGGGTGACGCGCTCCAGGAGCAGTTCATCAACACCGTCGCGGCCTACGTGAACATGCTGCTGCTCTCTTCGAGGTAACCCACCTTTCTCACCACTATCAATGAATCATGCCTTGGCTTAACACCACACGCACACGCACACGCACACAACACGCAGTGGCCCGATCAAGACACCCGTGGGCGCGTGCGCTACGGCGGTGGGCTCGATCGAGATCGGCGTGGAGACGATCCAAAGCGGCAAGGCCCGGATCGTGGTGGTTGGAGGCTACGACGACTTCAGCGAAGAGGGCTCCTACGGCTTCGCGTCGATGAAGGCCACCTCCAACTCCGAAGCCGAGACGGAGGCCGGCCGCCTGCCCGCCGAGATGTCGCGCCCGGCCACCTCTACCCGCAGCGGCTTCATGGAGTCCCAGGGCGCCGGCGTCCAGATCCTCATGGCTGCCGATCTCGCCATCAAGGTTTGCTCATTGCACACAACCGCACACACCCGAACACATCACACTCATATTTCAATTTGATCGTGACAGATGGGCGTGCCGATCTATGGTATCGTGAGCCACGTGGCGACAGCGACGGACAAGAACGGGAGGAGCGTGCCGGCACCCGGCAAGGGCCTGCTGGTGACCGCCCGGCAGCAGAATGCGCTCGTGGCGTCGCCCATACTCGACGTCGACTACCGCCGCCGGCACCTGGAGGCCGAGCTGGCCAGCATCGACCAGTGGTACAGCACCGAGCGGGAGTTCCTCGACGCGTGGATGAAGGAGCAGGCCGCGCGCGGCGGGCTCACCGACGATCAGGAGAAAACCATGGCGGCCGAGCAGCGCGAGTCGCTTGAGCTCAAGCACCGGCACAAGCGAGCCATGGCGCTCGCGGTCTGGGGCAACGAGTTCTACCGCAACGACCCCTACATCTCGCCGCTGACCGGCGGCCTGGCCGTGTGGGGCCTTACCATCGACGACGTCGAAGTGGCCTCGTTCCATGGCACCGGCACGGCGGCCAACGACATCAACGAGTCGCAGCTGCTGCAGAAGCAGCTCGAGCACCTCGGGCGCACCACGGGCAACTGCATTCTCAGCATTTTCCAGAAGTACCTGACCGGTCACCCCAAGGGCGCTGCCGCGGCGTGGATGCTCAACGGCCTGCTGCAGTCTATGATGACCGGCATTGTGCCGGGCAACCGCAACGCCGACAACATCGACAAGGAGCTCGAGGCCTGCGACCACATCGTCTTCCTCAACCGGTCGCTCCACACCTACGGCTTCAAGGCCGGCCTGCTCAAGAGCTTCGGCTTCGGCCAGGTCGGCGGTGAGATCCTGGTTATCCACCCGGACTACGTGCTGGCCCAGCTCACGCCCGACGAGCTCGACGCCTACGCCCAGCGCCGCCAGAAGCGGTACAACCTGGCCTACCGCCACTGGCACGACTCTCTCACCCAGCGCAAGTCCTTCGTCATGGTCAAAGACCACGCCCCCTACACCTACGGCGAGGAGCAGAAGGTCTACCTCAACCCCAAGGTGCGCCTCCACCCACTCCTTCCCCTATTGGCTTGCCGACGTCGGCATTTGCATGTTTGGATGGAAAACTAAAGTGTTGTATTATTCTTGTATTTTGTAGGCTCGGGCGACGTTCGATGGTGTGTCGTGGTCGTTCCCGCAGACCGACCGCCGAAAGCTGTACGCGCAGAAGACCACCACCACCAGCGGCGCGCCGTCGTCGCCGACCAAGAGCGGCCGTGGCGCGACGCCGCGCGGCAGCAACGGTATCAAGTCGTCGGCGCGGACTAACCTCGAAGTCACGCTGCGCGAGATGGGCGAGGGCCTGCGGGCGCCCAACGACCGCGGCATCGGCGTCGACACGCAGCTGATCTCGGAGATCGAGGTGTCCATCTCCACCAGCACCACCTTCCTCAGCCGCAACTTCACGCCCGAGGAGGTCAACTACTGCCGGTCGACCGGCGACCCCGCGGCGAGCTTCGCCGGCCGCTGGGCCGCCAAGGAGGCAGTCGTCAAGGCCATCTCCTCGTGCGACGACAACGAGCGGTCGCGCGAGCTGTGGGAGGGCGGCGGCGCTGCGCTGCGCGACATCGAGATCCTGCGCGGGCCGTCCGGCGCGCCCAGAGTGGTCCTGCACGGCCACGCCAGCACCGTCGCCTCCGTGCTGGGCGTCAACTCCATCAAGGTCACCATCTCGCACTCGGGCGAGTACGCCATCGCCCAGGCCCTCGCCCAGTGATGGAGCCCTTTTTTCATTTAAATATAAAATAAAATCCATTTCCTTTTATTTCTATTTCTATTTATTTGTTTTTCTCTCTCAAACCTGCGCTACACGATGGACATCGCGGACAAGGTGGAGACGATTGGGGATGGAGGGGCGGCTCACGATGCTGCAGCCGTCAAGGTCAAGAGGAAGAGGAAGAGGAAGCACGGAGGCAGCAAAGCAAGCGGTGCGGAGGCTGCACCCCCGGCACAGCAAGATGAAAAATCTGCAGACGGGAGCAGGGGTGCCACGAACCAGGGGGCGGGAGCAGGCTTGCCCACCGTGGCCGCCGACGCCGCGCCGGCAGCCGGGGCCAAGCGCAAGCGAAACGAGGGTGGCACAACCAGCTCCTTTGTAGAACCACAAAATCCATCTTCATCCTCCGATTCACAGAACCGAGCACAGAGGGGCAAGCGGCAGCGCACGACCGCAGCTGCAACCGCACCACAGGCGACTCAACCGTCACCAGCGACTACGGTAGCGTTTTCATCTCAATCATGATTTAATCGCGATTTTCCGATATGTGAGATGGGCTGAAACTCTGAGACGCCAGGGCCACGAGGACGAGGACAACGACGGAGCGGCCACGGGCGAGGAGAGCGTGGTCGACACTCCTGCGCCAGCGGTCGAAGAAGAGTACAAGGAAGATGAGAACGTGCCGGTGGAGGTGGTGGGCGCCAGCCTCCCGCCGCTCGAGGCCTTTGCCAGCTGCAAGCCGCTGCAGGTCAAAGACGGGTAACATGTTGCTGCGTCCTCTCGTGTGTGCGACCGCCAGGTTGCCTCCGCACCGCTGGCCGTGTTGTGTGCGCGTGTGCGTGTGCGTGTGCGCGCGTGTCGTTTAACTATTCATTAACTGTTGTTTGCACGTGTTACAGAGTGCTGATGAACAATATCACCAAGAGCGGATATACCAAGCCCACGGCCGTGCAGAGGCACGCCATCCCCATCTTGTTGCAGGGCCGAGACCTAATGGGCTGCGCCCGGACCGGTATACCCCTTCGCTAAGACTGGCAAAATAGTCCAGAAACTGATCTCATACACGACACTCACACACACGCACACGACTTGCACCTCGACTGTACAGGAAGTGGCAAGACTGCAGCGTTCCTGTTGCCCATCATCGCTTCCCTGCTGAGCGAAGACAAGCGCAAGGGCGAAGCTGCCGGCGTGGGCTGGCGGCACACCTTCCGAGCCTATCCGCTGGTAATCATACTTGCACCCACGCGTGAGCTTGCTGTCCAGATCTACCAGGAGGCGCTCAAGGTAATGCCCTTGCCATTGCGTGCGTTGGTTACAGTCTGCAACTAAGATGTGGTGATCACCTTGTGGCTTCTACCATGTCACTCATTACCGCAACACTCCAGTTCACGGAATCAACACCGCTCAAGACATCGGTTGTCTACGGCGGAACGTCCTACGTCGCCCAAGCTCGCCTTCTCGAGAAAAACGGATCCGATATCCTAGTAGCCACTCCCGGTAGGCTTTCCTGAATTTGACACATCTTTGGCGCATTGCCTACTTATCGAGCTTGATAACGTTTTTTACTACGCCCAGGACGACTCAGGGACATGGTGGAGCGGGACAAGATCTCGCTGCGCCTGGTGTGCTATCTGGTGCTTGACGAAGCAGATAGGATGCTTGACATGGGCTTCGAGCCACAGATGCGCAACCTGGTGGAGAAGCGGGACATGCCCACGGAGAGGCAGACGCTTCTGTTCTCCGCGACATTCCCAAAGGGCATCATGTACGTCTACGCGCCCTTTCGAGTTGCCCACTGGTGTGGATTCTCAGAATGCCAACAACTCATCGCCGTGCGTGTTGTGCGTGCCGCCGATAGCCAACTGGCCACGGATTTCTTGAAGAAGGACTACGCCACTGTGACCGTTGGTCGTGCCGGGTCCACCACCGAAGCCATCAAACAGGTGCCAGAACCAGTGTTGGTCTGCCTCATCAACGTTGACCTGACTGAGGAATGATCATTGGCAGGTGATTCTATTGGTCAAGAACGAGGACTACAAGTGGGGCATGCTCAAGCGAGAGCTGCAGGGGCTCAAAGAAACCGATCGAGTGCTCGGTATGATCGTCACTCTTTTGTCCACCGGAGTGAATATGCCTTTGAACCAGTCGTCAACTTGCTTGCTAATGCACAAGTGACCGGTCCATGCAGTGTTTGTGGAAAAGAAGAAGGGAACACGCAGGGTGCATGAATACTTGACGGTATTGCTACACTAGCTGCTCTCCCCACCCCGCAAGCACCAGTTTGTTGACAGTGGTGATGACCGTTGCAGAGTCAAGGAATCACTGCGACTATGATTCACGGCGACCTGGAGCAGCGTGATCGCGATCTGGCCATCAAAAGGTTTGAGCAGCCCTCACCCCTGCAATAGAGAGCAACGCACCTGGCATGACCATTTGCACGCGACGCGTAATAGTTTCCGTATGGGCAAGGCGCAAGTGTTGGTCGGCACGTCGGTGGCTGCGCGGGGACTCGACATTGAAAACGTCACCAAAGTACGTCCAGCCAGCGATGCATTTCGTTGTGCCCAGACTCACCTGCTACATTGGCTCACCTGCACAAACTCCAGGTCATCAACTTTGACATGCCGATGACAATCGAGGACTACGTCCATCGTATCGGGCGGACTGGTCGTGCAGGCCATGCCGGCGTCGCCGTCGCCTTCTTCTTTCCCCAGGTTCGTTCTTCATGTCCGCCTGCAAACGCCCATACAACGACGACCATCATGACGTGTTGCTTGTGTTGGCCCTTCATAGAGGGACGGTGACAGCGCAGCGGATTTGGTGCAGCTGTTGGTGGAGGCCAAGCAGGACGTGCCCGAGTGGCTTCGGTCACATGCCAACAAGCCCCCGAGCGACAAGAAAAAGAAGCCCCAGCAGCTGTCCAAAAAGCCCAACAACAAAGCCGCCGGTCGCAAGCAGTACAAGCGAAAGGCGGGCCACAGTTGATGGCAGGTGACCCTTCTCACGCACTCAGGCTGTTACTTCCGCAACGAAAACAAACCTAATGATTAGGTCTTCTCTTGGCTGTGGGGAAGGTGAACTGTGCTCGTTCGGCCAGCGCAGAACCACACAGCGAGAGCGAAAAGTGCGTTACACTCGCCGTCTGACACGAATATACCTTAATTATCTGTTTTTACGTCGACATTTGGTGTATTTTTGATGCCAAGCGTTGCAACAACGTCGCCATTGCGGCTCACTGCTATCGGATCACGTCTCGTTCGAGCAACCCCGGTGAGCTTAACCACAGCCCCAATTTTGCCGATTGGCTGGCGGGGGCCACAATAATAGTCCGCGTAACACCGTTTTACAGGGCACCACTATCTATAGCCTAGAGGTGGCGCTGGCTACGACCACCGCGCTCACCAAGCGAAGCATCATCACCACGCAAGCCGTTCTTCCTTGACTCTCTCACACACACGACCGGCAAGCACACCACACAGCTAAGAAGATGCACCCGACTACTTCTGTGGTCATGGCGTGGACGACCGTCCTCCTGGTGCTATGCTTCCTCAACGCCCCAGTACGGGGCGGGCAGCTGATCGGCGCAGGTACGCCCGCCGTCTCCGAGGTGCTCGACCTTTGGTCCAGCGCCTTCCGCTACACTCGCGACGATGTCAGCATGACCTATCAGCCCATGGCCAGCGAGCCGGCTACAGAGAAGTATGTCAGAGGCCAAGTGGTACGCTCTGCACCTCTTTCTCAAGTGATGGACAAAGTTGGGCTGACTCCTTAGCCGACGACCCGCACCTCAGGACTTTCTGGCCCTCGACTGTGGTATTCCCAAAGAAATCCTCAACTTCTACGGGCTTGCTCAGTTCCCGCTTGTGGGGCAGGCCCTGGTGATGGCCTACCACATCCCCGCCCTCTCGGCCTCCGACCCCAGCCTTGTACGTGACAAGTTGCCCTCTCGAGCCGGAAAGTTTGCGTCTGGAGGGTAACACTGCAACCAGGGCTAACTGGGTGACTGTTGCTCGACTGCGTGCGCACACACGCAACGCGGGACACAGGTGATGGACAGGCAGACGTTGGGGCTGATTTGGGCCGGCAACATCACCATGTGGAACGACACCCGCATCAAGGACCTTAACGGCGCCATCGCCAACAAGCTCCCCGGGGAGAAGATTCACATGGCCTACAACGAGGGCAACAACGTCTCGCTGGCCGAGGTCATGAAGATCGCCCTGGAGAAGTTCAGTCCGGATTTCCAGGCCGCGCTGGAGCGAGCCAATCGGTCGTGGAGCCTGCTGCCGCCGGCCCTCGAGGGCCGATCAAACGAGACCGGCGTGTTCGACGAGGACAGGCTGCAGTTCCTCACGGTACCACTGCCCTCCTTCTGTTTAGAATCCCCAGAATTCTGGCTTGACACCCACAGCGTTCCGCACATATTTCTATCTGTGCACAGGATCAGCCCAACAGTCTGACGTACGTGAGCCTGCCCGCAGCGGTCAAAGCCAACGCCAGGTATATGGACATGTACAATCGGGCCAACAAATTGGTCAAGCCCTCCACAACGTCGGTACAGGCGGCCATGTCCACCTTCACCACGCAGATCAGCGATGGCGATTTCACGGTCAACATCATCGACGCCAACGGCACCGATTCGTGGCCACTGTCCTACATGATCTACGTCACTCTCCTCCAGGATACCTACTCCCAGGAGTGCTCCAACGTTCAGGACCTGATCGAGTTCGTTGCCTGGATTCAGACCAACGACGCGTGCGTGCACCTCCATCGCCACTCAATCACTGGAATTCTAATCACGACCATGTGCAATCACACAGAGCCTCACGAGCGGCGGACAGTGTGAACTTTGTGCCTCTGGATGTGTCCCTGCGCAAGGGCGTCATCGACGCTCTGTCCGCTATGAAGTGCCGCGGCCAGCTGGCCTTCACGTCGGCTTACCTGGTCGGTTCGGGAACTGGACTCTCGCTGTTCACCGCGTGGAGCGTCGCACGGGCGTCGTCAACCAGCAAGATGAAGTACTATGAATCGTCGTCGGACGAAGCCAAGCGGCAGCTCGCGAACTACGATCTGCACTACGGCGCCACCAGCAATGGTCTATCGAGTGAGTGGATCACACAGATGCCCGACGTCGAGCTCATGCCCTCTTCCGTTTACGCCCTGGTGCCTGGTGCGCCTTTCCACCATAGTTGATCGCTGTTGATGGCTGATCATTGCTGATGATGTTTGGCCATTGCTCTGATCGCAGCCTACAATGTGCGGGAGCTGACTGACCTCCAGCTGGTGCTGAGCCTTGAGGTGATCGCCGCGATCTACGAGAATCGACTGACCATGTGGAATGACCAGCGTATCAAGGACCTCAATTCCGCGAATGTGTCGAACGCCCTACCCGACAAGCCCATCGTCGTCGTTACTACCTCGGCAATTTCGGCCCGCACCCAGATCTTCACCACCGCCCTCAGCCGTAGCGTGCCCGAGTTCACGGTACTGTAGCCCCCAGCCATGCAAAGAAATCGCACATCACCCTCATCTTTGCTCTTATTTTTCGGTGCTTAGGTCGCGCCAGGCCCGACTGCTACGTTCCCAGTGCAGAGCGCGGCGAATCGCTCGGTTGTGACCACCGAGGAGAGTGAAGGTCTGGCCGCACTCACTGCGCACGATTACTCGTTTGGGTTCTGGACCGGCTACGAAGTGAAGCTTGTACGTTTGCTCCAGGCGTCCGCTTTGGCTGCAGCTACTATGGCTCACTTCTTGTTTCATTTTCATCTCTCAGTCGCGCAGCCTCGGTTCCGCGTCCCTCATCAACACAGCGCAAAAGGTGGTCAGTCCGTCGGAGGAATCTCTCCGCAGTGCGCTCAGAGACTACATTCCCAAGGTCGATGGTGTATCCGCGGCGGCCGCCCCTACTTACGAGGACCTTCTTCTTGGTACCGCCCTCTCACAACCCTCAGTGACCAGACTGACCGACCTTATGCGTCTCTACAGGTGGATCGGCTGAGAGTTGGCCGATTGCGGCGTTTGGATCGTTTATCTATCGCTCGGCGACCATGCAGGACTGCTCCAAGGCGAAGGCGATCGCCAGCTTCTTCTATTGGAGCCAGGCCGACCCCAGTTCGGCCGCGATCGTCCAAGGGTACACCCGGAGCACACAAGTCTGGGAGTGGAATGTGGAGCTGACGAATGGTATTTTGACGCAGGCAAGGGCTTGTGTTGCCGACGTCGGAGGAGTACGTGCGCCGACAATTCCTGGGCCAGCTCCAGCGCTTCACGTGCAACGGCGAGCCGGTGAGCGATGTGTACCACTGCATCAACGAGAACCAGCTATGCACGGACGTGGGCGAGTGCGTCGAGAACGCGTGTGTGTGCCCGGCCGACCGAGAAGGCAAGTACTGCCAAACTGTCAAGTCCGGCGATGATGACGTCCTTGGCCCCATTCTCGGTACAGTCACTCTGCCCACCAACACCTCTACTGATAGTAGGGCCGAGCTGAGCAAGGAATGCCGAGCGTTTCTTACCTTGAGTGCGTGTGTGGCCCTAGGCGCGACCATTCCTGTGGCGGCGCTGGTCTTCTTGGGCCTGGTAGCTCTCATTGTCGCGCTGGTGGTGATCATCCAGCGCAAGGGCAACAAGACCGACGACTGGGAGATAAACTACAGCGAGCTCGAGGTGGGCGAGCACCTCGGGTCAGGTGGCTTCGGCGAGGTGCACCGGGCCACCTGGAAGGGCACCGAAGTGGCCGTCAAGGTCATGGCCTCGGACAGAATCACCCGCGACATGGAAAAGAGCTTCAAGGACGAGGTACGCAGCTCAGTGTCCAGTGGCTCATCACGTTTCCATTTTGTAATGGCTACGGCGGTGAACAGGTGCGCGTGATGACTTCGTTGAGGCATCCCAACGTGGTGCTGTTCATGGCGGCCTCGACCAAGGCCCCCAAGATGTGCATCGTCATGGAGTTCATGACCCTCGGCTCGCTCTACGATGTACGCTCTCCGCGATTAGGTTTTCCACTGTTGGCGCAAGGACTCAACCCTTTCCTACTTTCCTTTCCGCAGCTGCTTCATAACGAGCTTATTCCCGACATTCCAATGGCGCTGAAGGCCAAGATGGCCTACCAGGCCTCCAAGGGCATGCATTTCTTGCATTCCTCCGGTACGTGAACGCTCTTGCCACGCTAAAAGAGCTTAAGGCTGACGCAGGCTTCCTATAGGCATCGTGCACCGCGACCTGAAATCGCTCAATCTGCTGCTCGACTCCAAGTGGAACGTCAAGGTGAGCGACTTTGGTCTCACCAAGTTTAAGGAGGAGGTGCACAACAAAGGCGGCGGCAAGGACATCGCCGGCAGCGTCCACTGGACCGCACCCGAGATTCTCAACGAGGCGCACGATGTCGACTTGATCTTGGCCGACGTGTACGCCTTCGGCATCATTCTGTGGGAGCTGCTGACCAGAGAGCAGCCCTATCTCGGTCTCAGGTACCGTCTTCTTCTTGGAACTTCTCGTGACCAATCATTTTAACGCGACACACACACACACACACACACACACACACACACACACACACACACACACACACACACACACACACACACACACAGCCCTGCAGCGGTGGCGGTTGCGGTGATCAGGGACGGTATCAGGCCACAGATGCCCGAGACACCCGGAACCTGCCCGCAGGAGTACGAAGAGCTGATCACCAGCTGCTGGCACCAGGACCCCACCATCCGCCCTACCTTCCTCGAGATCATGACCCGCCTGTCGGCCATGCACGGCGACTCGACCTCGGGCGGCATGACCTCCTTCACCTCCAAGACCTCGACCTCGTCGTCCGGCGACTCAGGTGGCGACAGGAAGAAGACACAGAACATCTACGGCTCGTGGACGCTGCCCTCCACTAATGGCTCTACGTCTACCGGTTCGTCGTCGTCCTCCAACGCCTCCAAGAAGCTGTCGGCGGTTCAGGCGGCGGCCGGCGGAGTGCGAGCACCTGAGGGTGAGGTGGCAATCGTGTTCACCGACATCACGCGCGCGGCCTCGCTTTGGGAGTTCAGTGCTGCGGGCATGCGCGACGCGACGCTGCTGCACAACGAGACGCTGCGCGCCGCGCTCAAGCGACACAGCGGCTACGAGGTGGTGTTCCTGCGCGACCGCAACAGCGGTGAGGGCTCCTTCTGCATGGCCTTCCAGACCGCGGCCGACGCGGTGGCCTGGTGCTGCGACGTACAGAAGGCGCTCCTTGCAGTCGACTGGCCCGACACACTCCTCGCACACCCCGGCGCGGCCGAGGAGTGGGGCGACACCGACGATCGGTACGTTGCTCAAATTCCAAGATCTGTCACATCTTTGCCTCATTCCCTCTGGCTGGTTGCAGAGTGTTGTACAAAGGGCTGCGGGTGCGCATGGGCATTCATGTGGGCACGCCAAAGACGGTGCGCGACCCGATGACCCGGCGGGTTGAATACATCGGCCCGGTGGTCAATGCCGCGGCGCGTATCACGGCGATGACCCACGGCGGTCAGATCCTGATGAGCCACGCGGCCCATCGCATGCTGACCAGGGGCAACGGCAGCGCCGAGGCGCCAGCTTCCCCCGTCGACAAGAAAAACATCTTGAAGCTGGGCACCTTCGAGATGCCTGACGCCCCTAACGGTACGCAGCTCACAGCATTCAAAAGGAGCTAAATTATGGAGCTAACATTCATTGTATCCTTCCAGGCTCAACGCTCTATGAAGTGAAGGTGCCCGAGCTCGAGGGTCGCTTCTTCGGCGGAGTCACGGCCGACGACGACAACAACACCCCGTCGAGCGGAAGCGACGACCACCGCGAGGGCACCACCGAGGGCGGCGCGTCGAGCAGCCCCAGCGACGAAGATGACGGCCGGG
>CDFE01063107.1:41859-56105 GCA_000826465.1 Acanthamoeba mauritaniensis | reverse complement strand
CCAGAATCCACTGCAGAAATCCATCTTTGATCAGAATCAGGCCTTCCCCAGGCCCTCAAGGCACTCGTTCATGTCCAGCATTGGATATGAATCCCACTTTGTCTTCTTGTTGAGTTCTCAATAGTCCACACAGAACTGTTCATCACCATCCTTCTTGTCAATGAGTAGCACTGGTGTGGCCCACTCACTATTCAATGGACGCGACACCCCTGTCAACCCCATCTGGCTGACCTTGTCATCAATCTTGGACTGAACCATCAGCAACACATGACATGCCTTTGCACAAATCAGTGTAGGGTCAGTCAACTCAATGTGATGCACCGTTGTTCTGCTGGCTCCATGTCGTTCCAACTTCCTGCGGAACATGTCCTTGTTCCACTCAAGGAGATCGCACAGCCTGGCTTGATTGGCCTCGCCAACGTCGGCGAGCCGAGCCTGTTTGTCTAGTGCTGCCATGAGCTGCTCCTCTGACAGGTCCTCAAGGGGGTACGGTGCTACCTGCTTTCCCGCTTGACCTCTGCTCAACAAGTCGGATGACTGGAACTTCAGTTGATCTTTTCCCAGGTCAAGCTTTCCTCCAAATCATTGAAGCGCATTGGATCCTAGGATAGCATCATATCCAAAGGGTCCCTCAATCACGTTGAACTCGTGCTGGTAGACCTTGGTGCCTATTGTAAGCACCAGATCCACTCGACTGCAGACCTTGAGCGTCTCCATAGACGCCATGGTCCACATCTGCTGGCATGGTCGGATTGACACGACACTCCAGCAGGCAGCAGCTCTCACTTAACAAAGCAGCCTGTTGCTCTGGAGTCCACTAGGAGATTGATCATTCTTTCCCCTAGCTGAGCTTGGATGGTAGGTCCTGACCTACCCATCTTCATGTCGACAGGAGACAGCCCTCAGCCCTGTATCGCATTGACCTTCTTGCTAGAGGGTGACTCATCCTTCTTGGACGCTCCTCCTGCTTGTGGGCACTTGGAGCAGCGATGGCCCTCCTTGCCACAGGTCCAGCAAGTGGTGGGAGACTTTGGTGGCCCTCGCGGTCCTGCTCTCCCCTTGGCGTGGGAACCAGCACTTGACTTGTCTCTTGACTTTGACATGGACTTCCCATTTGACCCTTGCTTTGGAGTTGTGAAACTCCTTGATCCTGCTATGGAGGTGGGTGTCTGGCAAGCAGGCCAAGTAGTGGTGGGAATGCCAGAGGACTTGGCCTTTGACTCTTTGATTCGTTTTTGTGTTGTGTGTAATGCTTGTTTGGGTGGTGTGGCTACAGAAATGGAGGATTCACCCTGTTCTGAAGGCTCACTTTCACCACTCACTGCACTCCGTTCCATCACCAGGCTTTGTGCCGTTCCAGAGTCACACCTGCCCAGTGTTCTGGACTTTTGTGCAGTGCATTTCCTGCACCAAACCACAGCACGTCCTTTTGCTAGGCAAAAGGCTTCAGAGTCACTCTGCTCAGCTCTGGACAAGCTTTGCGTTCATGAACACTCAACACTATCACTCTCTGAGGCTGAACTGGAGGGTGTTTCAGAGCCCTCTGTTTGCACTGAGATGACTGACTCAGACTCCAAGTTTCTGTGATGGTTTGAGTCACCACTGGAGAGAGAGGAGCTAATGTGAACTGCTGGTTCCATTGCCAGGGCTGGCATGGAGACTAGGTCATCAGTCACTGGCTTGTCCTCTGCTGGGGCTGGCGAGGACGCAGACTGTGCACCAACTTCAAGTGTGGATTGTAAAGGACAAGTGTCTGTCACTTCTCTCAGACAGCTGGGGACCTGCTGCTTTGACAAAAACAACATTGTGAGTCTCCACCACTGCCTGTCATCCAGCTTGGTCCTCAGCCCCTTGGGGACAAGCACAAACACATGACACCTGAACACTCTAAAACTGCTTATAGGATGGCAAGTTGCCAGTCCAAAGCTAGAATGGGGTTTTCCTGTGTGAGTGTGCATGCATAGGCAAGTGATTGTTAATCACATTTGCCATGTGCAGCACCTCACCCCACTTGTTGTGGGTGAGCTTGCTGTCACCAAGCAGTGCATGTACCATTACCATGATGGTCAGGTTGTAGCGCTCTGCTATGCCATTGTGTTGAGGCATGTGCACAGACATTGTCTCATGAGCAATCCCCCTCTTCTGAAGAAAAGATTGAAAGTCACAAGACATGTATTCACCACTCTGGTTGGTGTGCAGGGTGTGGCAGTGCAGTAGATGTGGAGAGGAGGCTAAAACGGTTTTGAAGGCCAAGTGGATAAATCCACCAGTCCTCAATTGACAGTTGCATGGACTGATGGGCTCGTGCTTTTGACTGGCGCAGATGCACACTTTGCACTGCAGGACACACTGGCCCGCCATTTATTGGTGAAGGTGAGGTTATGAAGAAAGAGAGAGTGTATTGTGAAAGAGGAGGGGAGGATTTTTATAGTTGTTGGTGGAGTCAGTTACGCAGCAATGCCTTGTATCTGGGTAGAGATGCCTGTTCATTCTGTGTGGTGACTGATTCTCTGCACAGCTACCCAGCCAGCATGTATGCCTGGGTAGTGGGTCAATCAACGCCTTTGTTGTAAGGTGTCACTTCGTCCTTGGAATTGTGCATTCCAAACATAACCTTATTAGTACCTGGGGAACATTGTTTCTCCCCAGGTTTCTTTTACTGTTGATACAGACATTGACGGTGGCAACCATCAACACGCCCCTCCAGCAGAGATGTGTGTTAGGTGTCAAGGAGGACTATTTCAGTTCTGTGAAGCAGGCGATCAGGAGAGCCTTCATCAGGATGTCAGCTGGCATGATCTTGGTGGAGCACAAGATGACCCTTCATGATGGTGTCACATAGATGGGCAAGTTTGATGTTGTAGTGTTTCATTCTTGCATGGAATGAGTGAATTGGCTGAGTTGCAAGATGTAGGGCGCTCTGATTGTTGTTGTGAAGCTGGATGACAGCATTGGTGATCTTGAGCTGTCCAAAAAGACTCTTGATGTACAGTGCCTGCTTTGTTGCTTCTGAGAGTGAGGTGAGCTCTGCCTCTGTGGATGAAAGGGCTATGGTGGATTGGCTGTGTGCAGCCCACATGATGGGACCGCCTGCAACAATGAACATGTAGCCAGAAACTGACTTGTGAGATCTTGTTGGCGCCCCAGTCTGAGTTGCAGTAGCCAACTGGTACATTCAGATTGAATGATGCATGGGATCCTGAGTTGTTTGAGTACAGGATGGTCAGGCCTTGTGTTCTGTTGAGGTAACAGAGGACGCACTTGACGGCCATCCAGTGCATTTCGTTGTGCATGTCAATGTGATGACTGAGAACATTGACAATCAATGCAATGTCTGGGTGTGACATGAGAGCAAGATAGAGGAGTGAACTGACAGCTTGTTGGTAGGGGAGTGGGTGACAGGATGCTGGTGTGCTGTCAATCTTGCCCAGTATGAGCCTGTGCGTCATTGGCATGGCTGCAGGCTTTGAGTCATGCCCACTGAACTTCTTCAGTATGCTCTCAACATGTCCTTGCTGGCGTAGCTGGAGTGTCTGTGTGTGACAATTGCATAGCACTTCAATGCCAAGGATCGAGCTGGCTGGCCCAAGGTCTTGATTGGTATCTTGGCAGCAAGCTGATGCTTGATCTTGTCTACATTTGCACATAGGCTGATGACCAGGCAATTGTCAACGTAGAAAGATACAATGGTGAGAGGCTGGTTGCATGTAGTCTTGAGGGTGTATGCATACACCCTGTCTTATGCACAGGTCTTCTTTGAGCAGGGAGAAGCCAATTGAGCGCATGTGCATGTTGAATGTCTGATTCCAAAGGAGAGGCGCCTGCTTGAGTCTGTACAAGCTCTTCTGCAGCAGGCAGACATAGTTGGGATGCTGGGTGGACTTGAACCCTTCAGATTGAGAGATGTAGATCTGCTCATTGATGTTTGCCTGGAAGGCTGAGTTGACATTGATCTGGTTGACCTCAAGGTCATGCAGGGTGGCCAGTGTGAGGAGGAGGTGTAGATTCTACAAGCACACAACTGGTGCAAATGTCTCATTGTAGTTGATCCCTTGCCATTGTGTGTAGCCCTTGGCTACCCATCTGGCTTTGTACCACTTGACAGAGCCATCAGTGCAATGTTTGATCTTGAAGATCCATCTAGTGCTGACTGCTTTGTGATCAGCAGGTAGTGGTACAAGGACGTAGGTGCTGTTGTGTAGGAGAGCATCATGCTCTTCTCGCATGGCTTGATGCCACTGAGCAGCCTGTGGAGAGGACACAGCCTCTCTGTACAAGTTGGGTGTTGTGACATCCACTTGTTGCGCTAGGAGGGCTTCTTCATAGCACTCAGCAGTGCCCAGGGTGCCCCTTGTTCTCACAATGTGACCAGCAAAGAGGTGGTGGTGGCAGTGGCTCTGGTGCTCACACCAGCGGTCTGTGAGTCCTCTTGGCTAGACGCTTGGGACCCAGAATGGGCGGTGGTGCTGTTGATGTTGATGAGGAGCAGTAATCTCGCCCCTTCATCATTGTTGTCATTGTCAAAGAATCCATTGAAGAAGCCTATGGGCGATGGTGGAGTGCTCAGATCAAGCGTGTTGTCAAGGCCAAGGCAGGTGTGACTTGTTGGCGTTGTCTGAGTGTGTAGGTGCTGGCTTGATGGCACATGTGGTGGTGATGATGGGATTGTTGTGATCATCATCATCATCACGGTCTCTGCACACACTGGATCATCCAGTGGTGCAAAGATGACATTGTGTGACGTGGTGGAGGTGCAAGATGCTGGTATCCATAGTTGGTACATGTCTGTGCTGCCCTGAGCCCCAAGGTCGATGACCTTGTGCAACTTGGCAGACAGCTTGTCCCAATTATCCTCATGGAGAGGAAGAGGAAGCAGCATGCACTGAACAGGTGTAGATGGCTGAGTCAAGGTGGATACCTGTGGAGCACCTCAAATGGCGACCTGTCTCTGTTGGCCTGAGTTGGTAGGCAGTTGTTGGTTTCAACAGCATGTGCAATAGCCTCTGCCCAGAAGGACTTGGGCAGAGTGGACCTGAGGATCATGGTGCAGGCCATCTTGCTGATAGCCCAATTGAGCCTTTCTGCCACACTGTTGTACTGTGGTGTGGGGGCAGGCTCAAACTTGACACTGATGTTGTGCAGGTAGTCACTGAACTTGTTGCTGGTGCTCTGCCATGTCTGTGCTTGGCTTGCTGACGTTGGCAGGGCCAACCAAGCCAGGCTGCATGATCTCATGTTCTGCATCAAGTTGGAATGGCATGGAGCCAGCAGAATGACTGTGCACCACTGAAGGATGACAGGTCAGCATTATCCTCCATGACATTGCCCATGTACCTGGGCTCTGCACCAACATCCTGTCACCAAACACCCTCCTCAGCAATGGATTTGTCATTACCCTTGTGGATGGGGGTGTAGGAGCGGGCCTGCCCTTGGTCATGCCTCCCGCATGCGTGCGTGCGCGCACGTGCAGCGTGGCCTGAAGGAGCGCGGGACATTAATGGCGCATTACCTCCGCGATGACGTCGTAGTAGTGGATGCAGCCCCACTTGAGGATGAAATAGCAATTGCGCCACGGCGTGCGGTTGGCGGTGCTGTGGAGGATGGTCTGCTTGGCCCTGTGAAGTGTGCCACTGGCTTGCACTACACCCCCTCTTCCACATTGAGCAAGTAGAGGGACTGCTCATTGTTCCACTGATGGTGAACCCTGTGCCCAGTGATGCAGCACTCCACCTGGCAGCTCAAATGACTGCACCATGTGAGTGTCATATCCAAAGGGTCCCTTGACCACGTTGAACTTGTGCTGGTAGACCTCAGTGCCTATCATAAGCACCACATCCACCTGGCCACAGACCTTCAGCACCTCCATGGAGGCCACAGTCCATGTCTGTTTGCATGGTTGAACTGACACTCTGGCAGGCAGCAGCTCTTGTTTGATGAAGCAGCCTGTTGCTCCGGAGTCCACTAGGAGATTGATCATTCTTTCCCCTAGCTGAGCTTGGATGGTAGGTCCTGCCCTACCCATCTTCATCTTGACAGGCAATGGCTTGCCGCCCTGGATTGTGTTAACCTTCTTACTGTGGGCACTTGGAGCAGTGATGGCCCTCCTTCCCCCAGGTCCAGCAGGCCATGGGAGACCTCAGTGGCCCTCACAGTCCCACTCTCCCCTTGATGTGGGAACTGGCACTTGACTTGTCTCCTGACTTCAACACAGGTTTCCCATTCAGTCCTTGCTTTGGAGTTGTGAAACTCCTTGATCCTGATTCCTTCTCTGAGACAAGCTCTCATTTCACCTCTTCCTTGGTGGCAGCCTTGACAGCCGCTTTGAGGTCAGGGTAGACCGCACCCCTGACTTGCTTGCGAAGCTTGGGAATGAGCCCATTCACGAAATGGCTCACCTGGAATGTTGCTGGCGCGTCCAGCATTGTAGCCCACAGCTTCTCCTCAAATCACAACCTGTAGATCATGACTGACTCCAACTTCACTTGTCAGATCTGAGCTAACTGGTCATACATGTAGTAACAGTCCAGCTTCTCACAGCCATATGCCTGGACCAGCCACTCTTGTAGCGCTGTCCACTTCAGGGGAACTCTGGCCTTCAGGCCTGTGTGTACCCATTGGCATATTGCCTCAGCCTCTCCCTTGAGCTGATTAGAGATCCTCTGGACCAACTTGTCATTGGACCATCCTCCCTGGTTGGCAGCCTCCTCCATCTCGTCAAGGAACGCGATGATGTCTTCACTTGACTCGCCCTTGAACGTGGACAGGTCATTGACATTGACCACTGCCCACCTCATCTCTTGAGGCAGTCACAGGAGACTCTCCAGCCTCCTGCTCAATGGCGCTCATGGTGTAGCTCCAACCATCCATTGATTCCACAGCTTCCAACTCCTCAACAACAAACAGAGCAGCAATCCCAGCACCAGCAAGGATGATGCTGGGAACAGCAGCAATGACTCAATTTCATGTGACCTATGCCATAACTTTATTTTTCTCTCACTGTTCCTGTTTCTAATCCTGGGGTGATGTGTGTGCATGCATACTGGGTGGATGAGGACCAGAGTGGCAATGGTGACAATGACAATGATGAGGACCAGAGCAGGAGTGAGAACAGGATGAGAGGATGGAGGAGAAAAGTTGGGTTTCTCTGCAGATGCTTGGCAATCAGCTTTCAAATGCCCATTTACTCCAGTAACTGCATCATGCACTGGCCGCAGTAAGTTCTTATTATTAAAACCGCCTTAATGTAAACAAAAAAAGCGTCTTCAGTGGGCATGGAGGTACAGCTGCCAGTAGAAGAAGACTCGCCCAAAGGGGCGGTTGGCGAATGAGCTGCGGATGCGCAGCTTTGCACCCGGGTGAAGGACCAGGCTTGTCGGGTACTGGCGGTCCATGGCGGCAATGAGACCGCTCTTCTCGTAGGTCACCTGCAACTCCATGAGCTGGCTCTCTGCCCCGGCAGTGCTCACCTCCAGCAGCTGGCTTGACAGTGCCCCGATCTGCGTGAAGCCTGTCGCCACGATCGCCCACCAGGCGGATCACCTTAACCACTGTGCTTTACGCGCGCTCGTTGTGTGTCGTACCAAAGGCTAGAATAACTTGCTCGGCTTGTGATGGACTCCACTCCACGTCGTACGACCACTGCACTGACGTGGCATCTGTTATCGTTCCCCACGGTTACAACAAACGCATAAACGACACGACACGCGACACACGCCCGACACAATGAATGGCACAAACGGGTGAGCGCTCGTAACAGGGCAAGAGAGACAGGGTAAGGCTGTGCCTGGCGTGCCATCTTGGGGCAAAAGGAAGCCGTTGGGGTTGCTGCTGTTGGTGACATCCGACGAGCCGAGGGCCTGGTAGCGCACCTTGGATGACCAGCGCCAGGGCCTCTTCGTAAGACACTCGTGCCGTACGTGTGCGTGTACGTGCGTGCTTGTGCGGGTACCTCTTGCATCTCCTCCTTGATGGCGGTGGCCAGGGGGGAATAAGTGATGTTGAGGAGAACGGCGACAGTGAAGTTGGCTCCGGCCACCTGCCCCCAACTGCTGTACAGCCTGCAGCGGAGCGACCAGCGCTCGCCCTTGTGCAACCAACCAGGCAAGCAAGGCGAGGCGAGGCGCCACGTGGTGAGTTCCTTCCTGGGCGTGCAGCGTCTCCTCTCGCTACGCGCGTGGGGCGGTACCTCGGGAGAGTGTATATAGTAGCCCTGCGGGAGGCGCACAGACTCCTTTGAACCCTCGGGTCCCAGGGCGACCAGTACCCGACCCTCGCCTTGCGCGCTGCTTCTGCTGCTGCTGCCGGCGTTGCTGTCGTGGACATCGGCAGAGGCCGAGAGCACCATGTAGGAGCGGTACACCTGCTCGAGCGGGACAGCCCTGCCCGCCTCGTCCACGAGCTGCAGCCGCACCTGGTGGAGGGCCAGAGCCCGGCCTGGCTCTGGTCGGCTCACGTTGGCCAGCACGAACTCCTGCTGCCCCACCACATTCCCATCACACGCCGGGTGAGCACGCGTGGAGGTGGGGGAGAGAGAGCGAGCGAGCGAGCGAGAAGTGAGGGCGTGCCAGGTGCTGCCCCACGGGCAACATCAATGCCTCCGTCTGGTACACGAACAGGCGCGCATGAGGGTACACCACTGTGGACCCCACCACCAGCACCAAGCGCTGCATCAGACCCCAAGGGGCAAAAGCGGCACGGAGGAGCGGGGAAGAAGACTGCATAGTGCAGCAGAAGGAGAAGGAGAAGAAGGAGAAGAGTGGTGCGTACGGTCGGGATGCCTGGAGGCTCGGGTGGCGTTGTGGAGGACGAGGAAGGTGCCGGCCAGGAGGATGAGTGCGCCCACGAGCACGAAGAAGGCCCACAGGGCCAGCTCGCCCTTTCGCGCGGCACCCCAGCTTCGCCAGCCCCGGCCAACCGGCCCCGAAACTGCGCCGTCGTCGGTGATGAACACTTCATCGTCGCCGTCGTCTTGCTCCAGCTGCGCGGGGTGGCGGCTCCCTCCGTCCATACTCTTCCGACACGGCCGCGAGTAGGAGGACGACCGCCGGCTCCTGCCATCTTCCTCCTCCTCCTCCCCCTGGGCAGCTGTACCGCCGAGAGGGCGCAGTCTCGTTCCCTCTCCGCTCAGGGCCTCTTCGTCCGAGTCTGTCTCGTCGTCGTCGCTGCTGTGGCAGTGGCGGTGGTGGTGCTGTGCTCTCTCCTCCATGGCTCCTCCGACGCGCTTTCTTTCGTCGACGAGCCTTGCCACCCCTTTTCTCTCCAAGATTGTGGCCTTTTTATTTTCTTTTCTCGCGCAGAATGTCGACAAAACTTATTCTTGGCATTCCGCATTACCATTTGGAATGTAACGCAAAGAATGGAGGACACGTGGGCGCACTCCACACTTCAGAGGTGGATGGCGGCCAGGTTGAGGAGGAGAGCCACGGTAGCCGTGACGCGCTCGCCGGTGGGGATGTGAAGGAACTCGTTGGGGCCGTGCGCGTTGCTGCCGGGACCCAGCACTCCGGTGATCACGAACTGGGCGCGCGGGAACATGTTGCCCAGCAGACCCATGAAAGGCTGCCATGCCCAGCACCACCAGCCCACCAGCGTTGTGTCAGGACAATGGCGCGCGTGCATAGATATAACAAACAAAACTAGGCCACACACACGGGCGTGCGTGTGCGGCGGTGTGCGTGCGCGTGAGAGTAGAAGGAAAGAGGATATGGGGGAGGGGGGTTGGGTCGTGCGTACGATAGAGCCACCCTCGCCCATCTGCAGAGGCGGGTTGCCAAAGAACGATTGCGACGCCTGTTGGCACACCCATTCATTGTGGAATTAGGTCCCTTATTCGGGGAAGATTATGGGTGGGGGGAAGAGGGCAAGACCTCAGTGATGCCCCTGTCGAGCCACGGGGCAAGGATGGGCGACGACCAGCCGGCGTCAGGTGTCTCCGCGATGAACTCCACCTTGGCGCCGTAGGGCGGGTCCTAATGAGAGACGGCGGTGGTGGGTGTGGTGTAAGCAAAGGGGGCGGAGTAGTTGCTCGTCGGTGACCAATGAGGCGCGGTAGAGGGGGTGGGGGCTGTCGCGACCTTCTCGAGGAGCTCCTTTACGGCGGCGGTGGCCTTCATGGCGTCGGCCGTGGGCGGGAGGCGGATGGACAGCTTCACCGCGGTGTAGGGCCGAAGCACGTTACCGGCGGACTTGATGGCGGGGAAACCGTCAGCGCCGGTCACGGCCAGCTGGGGCCGCCACGTGTTGTTCAGCAGCAGCTCTATTGTGTGGTGTGTGTGTGGTGCGTGTGTGTGGTGCGTGTGCGTGTGCGGTGGCGTGTGCGTGTGTGTGTGCGGTGGTGCGTGTGCGTGTGTGTGTGTGTGTGTGTGGTGCGTGTGCGTGCGTGCGTGCGTGTGGTGGAAAAAAGAACGCACACGACCAAAGGCAGGTCGCGTCAGCGCACGTCGGCACCAGCAGAATTGCCAGAGGCAGACGTACCAGCGGGTTCGGTGTGGACGGGTGAGGCGCCCTCGACCAGGGGCAATTCGAGGTAGACCCTCTTGTCCAGGAACGCACCCACTTCCTGCTCGTCACCAGCCACCGCCGCCACGATAAGAACCGAATCGCGGATTGGGGAGGTCACGTGCACCACGGGGGTAGTGACGAACGAACGAACCTGGGCCTGCTGGACGCGTTGGGCGGGGATGTCGACGTGGAGGGCATCCACGAGGATGCGCCCTGTGGCGGAGTCCTCCAGGCGGTCGAGCACGTGGCGCACAATGCGGAAGGACGAGGGCACGATGCCCCCCGCGCCACCGCTGTGCAAGCCCTCCTTCAGGGTCGTCACCTTGAGCGTGCCGGCCAGAATACCTGGATGACAAATTATGGTGGCGGTGGCGGTGGTGGGAGAGGCGATCTCAAGTCAGCGCCAGAGACGCTGAGCAGCTCCGCAACACGCGGTGCGTGAGCCACGTGGCATTGGCCGTAGATTCAGCTGCTCTGCGTGTGCGTGTACCCCGGAGCGAGGTGGTGAGCCAAAGCCGCTCATAGTCGCCGCAACCCGAGTCCAGGCAGATGACCAGCCCGGCTTCTCCTGCAATACGCATGACACACCACACAAATCACGATCACAGACCACACACGGCACGGCACGGCACGGCACGGCACGACACCCTTCAGTGTCAGTACAGTGCAGGCCAGGCGAGAGGATCTTTGTATAGAGGAAAGGGGTGATTTGCGGGGGGGTCTACCAATGCGGGAGTGGAGCTTCTTGATGTAGACCTGGAGGTCGTCGATGTCGGACTCCTCGCCTCCTTCGATGAGCACCACGCACCGCGGGTGGGCGGCTCCCTGCGCCCGCACCGCGTTGATGGCTGTGATGGCCCCAAAGATGGCGTACCCATCTGACCAATCGACCGATACCCCCCGCACATCACCGAACACGGCATTAGCTGCTTCGTCCCAGCATTGGCACGACGCGTCATACGGGAAGGGGAGAGAGACTAGGGCATTACCGTCGGCACCACCGCGGCCGTACAGCTGCCCGCCATTTAGATGTGCGCCACCAGAGAGACGACGAAGAAATGGTGATGGCGGTGATGATGGTGATGATCAGGCCAATGGAAAATTGACACATCTCGGGAGTGGCTGGTGGATAATACCTTGTTGTCGCGGATGACGGGCTTGTAGGGGCCGAGTCCTTCCTCCCACTGGTCGGTGAGCGGGGGCTGCTTATCCATGTGCCCGTACAGCAGCACGCACGGCTCCCTGCACACGGGCGCCCATCCCCCGGGGAGGGTTGGCGGTAGTTGTGATGGGGGGAATGTGGGGAGGGGCGGGGCTGGTACGTGTTCTTGGCGGGGTCCGAGGCCGGCACTTCCATCAGGATGAGGGGCGTGCGGTTGTCGTCCTTGATCACCTGCACGCACGCACGCAAGCACAAACGCACGAGGTCGGGGGTAGGGAGAGGCAATTAATTGGTGCGTACACCCACACACGCACATTCACGCACGGCCATCAACACACGACCAACGCCACACGACAGGTGACAAAACACCGCCACCACAATCAGCGCTACACCGGCGGCAGAAACAAGGACGGAGGGGGAGCGTGCCTCGAGGGTGAGGCCCTCCACGTTCTGGGCCTTGACCCAGGAGGTGAGCAGCTCCACGGCGCGCATCTGGTGCCCGTTGGTGTTCCATTCGTCATCGTAGTCGGGCGTCTGCTCGACCCGCCCACCCAGCGTAAGGCCACACGCGACATACAAGGATAAGAATAAAAATAAAAAAATGATGATGATGATGATGGAAAATAGTGCCACGGGCTCAAATAAATAATAATCGCACAATAAATGTGAATTTAATCAGCAGCCGATCAAAGTGTGCGCGTACCACGTTGGGGATTTCGATGTACTTGCACAGCGTCTCCACAATGCCGCCTTTCTCCTGCCACCTTGAACAGAGGCGTTTTTGGTGTTGATTGGGGGGGGGGACAGATTATGCATTTATTAATGGCCCGGGGNGGGGGGGGGGGCAGGGCGAGAAGAGTGCTGTCATCGTGCCCATGTGGTGAGCGGGGACCCACGTACTTGGCCTGCACATACTCGTGCGCCTTGGCATTGTCGAACTTCTTCTGCGCTTCCATCGTTGGCCGGAGGAGAGGTCGGTGTAACACTGTTATTTGTCGGACACAGCAAAAAGCGGAGTGTGCGAACCAACACCCGCTACACCCCCGCGCGGCCGCCGCCCAGTCTATGCTACACACGGGTCCGTGTGTGTGGTCATGCGTGTTGGGGTGTTTGGGGGGCTAATAGCACAAAGTCCGCGGACTGGGTGGGCGTGGACGAGTTTGGGAGCCCAGCGTGCATGCGTGCTCAGAACAGGCCGACCTTCTTCTTGGTCTCCTTCTGCTTCCACTCGGGCCACTTGCGGAACTCGTCGATGTTGGTCTTGAACACCTTCTGGAACTCCTCGGGGCTCAGGTACACCTGCAAACCGGTGATGATCAGTAAGTTGCATCGCCGCACGCACGCACGCACAGAGAGAGAGAGAGAGAACACACAGAAAGAGCAGAGCAGGGGACTGGAATAAGAAACGCAGCTGTGCGAATGTGGTGGTGGTGGGTGATGATGGCAAGTACCTCGAGCTTGGTGATGTCGAGCTGCTTGGGGCGGACGAGGGCGTTGCGGAGCACTTGATAGGGCACGAAGCGGCGGGCCGGCGGCTGCTGCTGCTGCTGCTTTTTCTTCTCCTCCTCTTCCTGCTGCTGCTTGGCCACGCGCTCGCGCTCTTCCTCCTCGGCCTTCTGCTTCCTCTCCTCTTCCTCCTGCCGCTGCCGCCGCTGCTCCTCATCCTTCGGTGCCTGCTGCTCGCTGGGCACCACGCCCTGCAGCCGCGCCCTGTTGTGTGCCCCGCCATTACCGCCGGCGCCAGCAGCAGCCACGACATGGTCAGCGGCATGTGATTGGGTTGGTGAAGCCGCGGAATTCAGAAGAGCTGCAGCTCGTGAGCGCACCTGCGAGCCTCCTCGCGTTCCTTCCGCTTGCGTTCGTAGTCGTCGTCGGTGGCAGCGCCGCGGTCGCTGCGCTTACGTCCCTCGTCACCCTCTGTGTGGACGGCGCCACCGACGACACGACACGACACGACACATCACACGACCCGTGTGCGCTTTTTAGGTCCGAGCCGCAAGGGATGACGCCTAAACCTCCGAGTGAGTCCATTGAGTGAGTTAGGGGGGGCGTACCGTTGGTGAGCGTGGCCGACGTGGAGGGGCGGACGCTCTGGGTTCGCCTCTCGCGCCTCTCGCGCAGGGCTTCCTCCTCCTCGCGCTCCCGCTGCTCCCGCTCCCGCTGCCGGCGCTCGAGGGCCAGCTTGCGCTCCTCCAGCTCCCGCAGCTTCTCCCGCTCCTCGGCCTCTTCGGACGCGGCGCCGCTTCGCCTGCTGCCGCTCTTTTCGTCGCTCGAACGAAGGCCGCTGGTGCTGCTCTCGTCGCCCGCCCGGCGGGAGCGGCGGCGTTCCTCGAGGCGCTTGCGGCGCTCCTCCTCCTCGCGCCTGATCTCCTCCTCGATCTCGCTGCGCCGCGAGCTGCGCCGGCGTTCGAGGCGCCTGCGGCGCTCCTCCTCCTCCTCCTCGTCCTTGCGCCTGCGGTCCTCGCTCCGCCTCTTGCGCTCCCTCTCGCGCTCCTCCTCTTCGCGCTGCTGCCGCTCGGCCTCCGCATCGGTGACGCGGGCACTGCGCCGGCGCTCGAGGCGCTTGCGACGCTCCTCCTCTTCC